>WNWK01010427.1:0-70214 GCA_009830355.1 Cherax destructor | reverse complement strand
ATTGTCAATGGTCGTAAGAAGAGAAAGATCACGAGCTTGGCCAGCATTCTGGACCGTGATGATGCGAGTGCCGCTCTTGAGAGCGTGAAATGAGATGTTTTGACCAACATGGCGTAGTAGAGCCTTACCAATACTATGGTCTGAAAGATAGGTATTAGGAGAAGTTGGACGAAGAGTAAAAACTTTGTCCATTGAGTAGTTTGAAACAGGTTTAAGGGGAGTGAGTGACGAGCTGGTCGTTTCTGCGATGAACGAGAAGGGAGTGTCGAATCGTCATGTGTGGGTCTTGGTCGTTTTTGTGTGGGACCGGGGTGGTCCGATGGGAGACGGGCGAGCGATTCGAAAATTGCCGCACCGTCGAGGAGAAGCCGGAATCAAGGTCAGAGAAGAGCGAAGGTCAGACGTATCGAAAGGGCCAGTCGGGACCCTGGTACCTGAAGCAGGTGACGAACCAGCACCAGCAAGAGGTACAGGGGCATGAGAGGTGTCGAAAGAGTCATCCATTAACGAGGCAGGGTCAGTACTGGGTGCGGTATCAGGAAGGGGCCCGGGGTAGTGGGTTCATGGATTGGGTCAGCCATGGTTAGGTTACTTCTTTTTATTTAAAAAAAAAAAAAAAAAAAAAAAGAATAAAAAAGGGGGAACGTGGAGGAATAGGTCCTAGGAGGAATGAAAGGGAGCGCAAATATCCCTCCGTGCCCAAGAGGACCTCAACACCGCAAGTAGTGCAGATGCTGCATGGAACCCGTGCCATACCCTACCCTTCACGCCAGTAAACCAGCAATCCGGGATAGCAACCTCACATCCACTGAGCCATCTCGGCGGACAAAAGAGAGGGCGGCCGGATATCCGCCACAAAGCATACCGCCTTCGGCCACCACCCCGGAATCCGAAAGGTGGCCTCCAGAGATACACCCGTCGCCCGAAAGATACCCAAAGCCACCCCCCGGGTGACCGGAGAGGGATCGGGACATCCCCAGGCGATCCAGATTCCACGGCAAACTACACCACCGCCAAGGACCTCAACGGAATGGGATGGACTACGATACCCTTCCCCCTACCTAGGAACTAGAATGCCTGAGGAGAGAAGCTCCCAGGGCAAAACTGGGAAGGAAATAAGGGAGGGATGAGGAGGAAAGGGAAAAGGGAGGATGGGGGAGATGGGAAAAGGGAGGGGGGATTGGGGGGTAATTAGGTTCGGTCTGAGGAAGAAGACCAAAAGGTCCAATTCCTCAGACCGATAGCCTCTTTACCACGTCAAGGAGCCCCCCTTAAAGAGGTATGTAAGAGGGAGAGTCGGTAAAGTGTAGTTGGGAGAGCTAAAGGGAAATGCAGTGTCGAAGGTTGGACTGTCAGAGAAGGGCAGATAAAAGGGCGTTAGAGCATGACTTGGCTCTAGGTCAATTCTGCGCGTTCGCTAGTAAACCGGACAGTTTTAATACATGGAAAACCGAAAACGGGACTTTACAATTCTCAGTGGTGCTGGGTGCTCCTCCATGAGCGAGAAGTATCTATACGAAGGAGGGAGAGTTCTCCCAAACACAATAAGACCAGAAACCTAAACATGGTTTGACAATACAATTTTTAATCTACAGACTGCCGTTGCCAGCGGTTGCAAAATTGCCTCTAGGGTAGTGAAAAATAGTAAAGACTGGCATACCCGTATATGAAATGTCATTAGCAGCTGATCACGCAGCAGTCCGCCTGCTTGTTGCCCCCGAACCCACACGTCCAGGGACCCAGCACTTTTTAATACTAGAACGTGGCGTAGCCGAAGTTGTATACGAAGAATAGGCATGCCAGAAATTCCCCCCATAGTCGACATCTGTGATGCTGTGGTTAAGTGGCAATTATCGTTAAAGGGGGTGGGTGGGGGTAATCTTGATAAAAAAAAATTAGACTTGTTCATTCAGAGCTTTTAAACATTCCTTGAAAGATATAATTGACAACTTGCTACTGTAGCTAACAGTTGACTTTAAATCTATCACAATGCAATTAAAAAGCTATGGAAATTGGCCAGAAGTGAGCAGTATAAAAAAAAATTATGCCGAAACAAGCTGGGTTCTTCAGTCAGGCAATCACAGTCTTAAATCATCCCTTCGCCCCCCCCAGAAAACCCCGCTCTATCCCTGGCCAGACTAACAAGAGTCAGAAGAAACCTTCAGAATCATACCGTTGAAAGAAGTGTCAATCAACTATCCAAGGAAAAAAAAAAAAAAAAAAAGTAGTTCCTTCTCCCAAGAGCCACTCCAACATCCTCCTTCGAGTGATGGATGGCTTTGATCCTGTATTTTATAGTGGCTTGCCAATTATGACGAGAACAAATTCCTTTGATATTAACAAGCTTCATTGCGGAATGAGTACGGAATGTTAGCTCACTGCCATGTACACACATCAGGGAACCTAGATTCATGTCAATTAGAGGGTCTGCAGGCGTTTTAGAAAGAAATTAAAAATAAAGCACCTACTCTCAGGCTCAGTGTAAGTCGATATGAAAAGGACTATTACAGCTCTGCAAAGTTGCTCAATATATTCAAAGTCAACTGTTAATGCTCTCAGCGTTCAAAGTTTTGTACAGTATTCAAAAAGCTCTAGAGCGTTTGGTTATTTTTCGATTTAAACATTCCATTTCTAATTGACACCATCAGCTTTTCGGGACAGTCTAATATTAAATAAATCACAGTAAAACGGACATTCCGCAATCTCACTTTTCAGATCGGCTCATTTAGACTTATCTACCATTTATACAGAAATTCAGTTTAGGCAGGCACCCTCTGGGAAGAGGAATTTTATCATTTTTTTTTTTTTTTAAAGGGGTGGAGCGGTAAGCCAGTTTAAGGTTTGTCAGGTTACCAAAAACTCCAGCCGAAAGTAATACGACTTTAGGCCCACGCCAGGAAACTAGTAGTTCCCGGCAAATTTTTCCCAATGGGAGTGGTACACCAAACTCTTACGCACAAACTGCCTAGTTTCTGTACCCTAACTGGATCACCAGGCTCTCTCCCCGGGAGTGAGGGGGGATAAACTAGTTTTAGTTTAACTCCATTAATGCCAATTCATATTTCGTGTCAACGATAGTGGGGAGGGGGACAACTTAGACTAAGAACCACTGTAGCCACTGATATTGGACATGCCTCTTATTCTTCAAGTGTCTTTTTCCAATCCCCCTTTCATCCCTCTAAATTATTATAATGAAAGAAAGCGCTAAACCTACAAGTATTAGTCACCCTCCAAAACTTTATAGTTTTACTATTTCATTCATTCCAAGTGTACCTGGTAACTTAGTTCTTTACTGAAAGTCCTGTAGTCAACATTGCTCCAAACCATTAGTACCACCCTGGTCTTTCATTCTTGTCCTTCAGCTAGAGAATTTTCTTTAGACGGCAATATAAAATTACCCAAAACATTTTCCAAGGTATTGACCTGTGCTAATTTAAAGACTGATCAATTTTGAGAGTAAAAGAAAACCAATATAAATTTTTTTATTAAAATTTTTACATTTTTAAATATTAACGAAAGAATCTGAAATCCATGTTCTTGCAGGAACACTAATGTTTGCCAAAGCTAATCCTGGAAAAAATAGAATAAAGAATTTTAGTCAGAGCAAAATACTAAACTGGAAGTGTTCATGCCTCCACCTTAAATACACATTTTAAGAGAAGTTTTTGTTTTGCGTAAGGTATAGATTAGATCCCAAGCTTTAAGAAACATTAACCCTTGTTCTAATTTAGAGCTTAACAATAGGGCTCAAAAGGAAGACATTTTTCTCCCATTTAATTGCAACCAATTTTGAAATTATAATTTAAAAATGTCGAAGCCCTCAAAAAAAATCTTGTGATTGGCAGTCACCAAGAACCGAAGAATTCCCAGGGTGGAGGGACATCTTGTTAAGAGTACGTGATCTGGGCTAATGTAATCAGAATCTAAATTTTTAGAAAGTTAATGATTCATTAAAAAGTGGAGCTTTCAAAAGCTGTGGTAGGTCAACCTATACAAAATTCAAAGACTCCGTCGGTATTTACTTATAAAAAGTTTCCTGGAAAGTCTCCATGCATTTACAAAGTATCGTGCTGGCTGGCATTTCTCCAAGAACTTAAGGAAATTTTCAGTCCATAATAAATTTAACTGGTGCTAGGATCTCTAACCCGTATAATAAGCACTATCCGATTAGCTATTACTCTTACAATTAGACCTTTGCAATTAACAGTACTTAGTACGTTCCTCTAGGACCAGTTACGTGGTCCAAGAACATCCCCAATTTAGAAGTCTGGAACAATGTAGTTTGGGCTACTTCAGGGTAGATCTTTTAAAGAGCTTTTATGGGACGTAGTTTGATTATATCTTGTCCTAGCTACTATGCCAAATATTAGATCTATTGTATCTGCATCAAAGATATGGATCTAGTACTGTTACCTTGAGTCCATTCCCTGCTTTAATTTAGAGACTAGCTTTACTTAATACAAATCAAATTAACTTTACATTCCAGAAGTCTTGAAGACTTCTAGGCGGAAATTTAAATTTTTTTCAGGAAATTTTGACAAACCAAACAATCAACTTTTCAAAAAAAAAAATACCCACCCGCAATGCCATTCCGGACAACATTTTCCTGGTTGCGTGCGTTTAATGCATATTTTGAAAGGACGAGGACGCAGAGAACACTTAATAACCGTCTTCTTTATACCTTCATTGGTACAAGTCATAGAAGTACAAGGATCCAAGCTCCAAGTCTCTTGAAGCTTACGGTGTTCACCTTTATCGTCAGTACAACCACTGCAAGATAATTCATTAAACTTAGCAACAGACAATAGCGAATTAAGTCATAAATGGTAGAAAACTACCTATTGAAAATTAACTAAATCAACTTAAGTTAATTTGGTGAAAATACCAGAGTAGAGCGGTACCAAAACTATTTGTGTGAAACGTTACATGCTTTGAGACGAGGTAGAGGTAGAAAACAGTAGAGGGTTAAAGTTTAGTTGGAGGGTGAAGGCAGCTTGGGCATTAAATATTGTAACAGCATGACCCGGTGGGTGAATAAATCTGGGGAAGGAAGATTTTTGGAAGTACCAGGAAGGAAACGGGGATATAGGGGGCTTTGGTATCCAGCTGGCTTCTGAGTGTATTAAGATTTAATTATCTAGTTCTACGGCACTAAAGAGTTGTTGAATATAATCTGTTAGCCAGAGTCCTGGAGACTGAAAGCACATTTGCACTTTGAAGAGTGGGGATGTTCCAAATCAGAGGGTCATTCTAACCAGGGGTGTTTTTTTTGCCCCACCCTACATACGTAGCGTAAAGGCGTTAAAGAATATTATGGCAAGTGTTACTACAGAGCAGGACTTCCTACCAAAGTTTGAGAAAAGTCTCTTCAGCCAGACTATAGTTAAAGTGGTATCTACTTTTAACCAGATATAAAGGTTTGGGAGTTAAGCTGTAAAAACCTTAACTTCCTAGAGTCAAGATTAGGAAATTATAGTTCTGCTTCAGTTGCATGCTAGACAATTGAACTCTAGGGGATAGTTAGTCTATGGATAGGTTAATACAAATAGAAAAGTCTGTCCTTAACCCACTCAAATCTTTAGTGCTAATTTCCTTTGAGAAATTCCACAATGAACATTATAATCAAAAGCGCTAAACCACAAGGGTTATACAGCTCCACAATGAACATCTACAGTAATCTTATTTTAGGAAACTAAAACTACACTAATCTACAATAGCAGACAAATTTGTATGTAGACTAAACATTTAACGAACATCCTTTGCTATTTATTAGTACCCATAATACTAATTAGTATTGTGGGCACTAAGGAATACAAATTACTACCTCTTAAGCAGTATATTTAAAAATAAAGCATTGAATCAGTAAGTCAAACTTACTTCATTTCACAAGAACCTAATTATTTATTGGAAGATTCTTAAAATGTTACCGTTAAATTACCCGTAGTTTAGATCACCAATTTTTAACATTTACCTGCATTCCCATTTTGGGCAGCATCCACCAGGTGGAGTATAAGAATAGCAGCCAGGGCGTGACGGAGTAAACTTCTCGCATTCCTTTTTGTTACTTTTTATTCCAAGTGTGGTACACTCGTGGCTGGAGCATTTATCATCCCATTTACTTTGCAATTTATGGAATCTTCCAGCTATGTCTATGCAGCCACTGAAATATTAAATAGCATTAGGACCAATTTAATTCTCTGCAAATTATTCCAGAATATAGTCCACCTAGTTTTATAGGCTAACACGTACCTGCAGTTCCAGGACGGACAGCATTCTCCTACTGGAACGTACATTGAACAGATTGGGTAAGGAGGAAGAGATTTTTCACACTGCTTCACCGTCCTTCGTATACCTTCAGAGGTGCACACGAGAGTAGTGCACGGATCAGCCGTGCTCCACCGGCTTCCCAAGACATGGTAGCTACCATCCAGGTCCACACAGCCACTGAAATTTAGATTTAGGTTATTCAGCAGACATGCTGAAAATCGTGAACAGCTATGGTTTACAATCCGATATTACAATTTGCAGTGACAGGCAGTTAACAGGTATAAGTTATTAACCTTTTATATATATATTTGAAATTGTGATATCAGTAGGAATATTTCAAGCACAGCCGTTGATAAATTTTACATTAAAATTAAGGTTAGCTCAGAGAGGAGTTTCTGAAGCTTTAAGAAGAATGGAAACTTTCATCCTCTGGAAGTTAAAATTTTAAGACTATTTGCATGAAGTTCTTAATATTGGTAGTCTCTCACCTAATTGTTTCTTTATGATTTTGAAGTTTCCAGGAAGCTGAGCGCAGAGTTAGTTTAGATAAATTAACATTTAAAAAAGTTTTTTTTTTGTAGGTAGAGTAAATTAAGACGGTGGGAGTGTTTGCCTAACTTAAGTGATTATTCTAACATCTGACTTGTTTGGTAAGTTGTCTAGGCGATTTGCTTTAGATCCACACGACCATACCATTAGAGGTAGGGATAGCTTAGTGACATACAGGGAAGCTATAGAGAATCATTACCTGCAGTTCCATTTGGGACAACATGCTCCCACCGGTGTGCGAAGTTTACAATTCTCATGGGGTTTCGGTAACTGCTGACAGCTTTTCCGCATAAGTTTCACACCATCTTCAGTACACACCGAGGCGACACACGGACCAGTTGACCACTCGCTACCAATCTCTTGGTACTTTCCTTCATCGTCGATACAGCCACTGTAAATTCAATTGAAAATTTATACCAGTTAATTTTAAATAAACATTTTAATCTATTAACAGATTCCACTGTACCTGCAGTTCCACTCTTCACAACACGCCAGTGGCGGTCTATAGGGTGAACAGTCTCCGCTAGGGGCACCTCTGCACTTCACTAGACGACAGTCAGGACTGATGGGAAAAACGGATTAGGGGTGAATAGGTTAGTATCTGGTTAAGTATAGATAAAAAGGCACTATCGTGGCTGGAATACACGACCCACACTTTAGAAACTTGCAAAGTTTTGGGCCAATTGGGACCGAAGAGTCGCGTTTCGGAGTACGTGCAAATTTTTTTTTTTTAAATATAGGCGAATTGCAGCTTTAATTACCCAGATATTACCTAGGCTTTAAAGGTTTCAACCGAATGAACTAGCTCAGCCCTGTACTACAGCCCAAACAGTTAAGATTGGAGGCTTAAAAAAAAGGGGGGGGGAAGAGGCATGAAGTACTATAAAAAAATTACCAAACTGGTTTAAAATTCAGATTTATTACCGCTTTTACATTAAGTTTAGTCAGTGTAAGAGTAAAAAAAATACAGCAAATTTAAAAAAAATTACACTGGTTATTATTAACTAATTTGGCAACCGAAGTCTCCAAAGAATTTTTTGCAGTTTAAATGGCAGATTGACAACCCTAGCGAACAATTAAGCACTTTCCTTTTATTGAGGACAGTATTACGCTTGCTTAAGCAAGACTGCTCCTACCCTTTAAGTTTTATTCCTAAATTCTATAAATTTAATGTTATATTTATAAGCTAAGATGCAAAGGAGCATTTTCTAGTCAGAAAATAAGACTTTAGCCATTTAGAAGGCTATGAACTTTTTCCACCTAAGATTTCGAGAAGTGCCAGTACGAACCTTACCCGACTAAGTGTTACACAAGTAGCCACTAGCACTAATAATGTTACTTAATGGAAGCTGGGGTCCATTGAAATTAAGTTTCAATTTACAGATTACTATTCTCGTGAAAGGGCATCTTAAAACCAACCATCCAAGACTAATTTCTAATCTGGTTAAATTTTTAACCTGCACTAATTTTCCCAAATCCTTTCCTACAGTCGTGGCAGATTCTCTTCCATAAATCTTATTCTGCCATCCAAATCAGAGTTCCAAATAACTCACTAAAAATTTAATTAGAAACTAAACCAAAATTCCGAAAGACTTTGTACTTAGGAAAGTACCATGTGGATCATTAACAGACTTGAGACCATCACTACGAATAATACTCTGGTTACCAAGCGTCGGGAGTTTAAAATACTATTGATATTTACAAACTAACCCTTAGTTTGCCTTAGTTTAGCAATGGCCTAGTAATTCGATCATTTAGCCAAGACTAGCAGAATCTAAAAACTTTACTTACCCACACTTCCAAGTAGGACAACACTTTGTCCCAGCAGGAATCTCCTCGCAGTTACTATGGGGTGCATAAAGGCATTTCTGGACGATTTCCCGTATTCCAGCACGAGTACACTTCAACGAGACGCAAGCACTTTTCTTCCATACACTGTTCAGTCTATGGTACTTCCCATCGTCACCAAGACATGCACTGAGTAATTAGACCAGCATTCAAAAGCTTGAAGAATTCAAGCTTTATTCTAACAAGCTTAGGTAGGTAG
Source organism: Cherax destructor (assembly GCA_009830355.1). Classification (NCBI taxonomy): domain Eukaryota; kingdom Metazoa; phylum Arthropoda; class Malacostraca; order Decapoda; family Parastacidae; genus Cherax; species Cherax destructor. Next base: position 61,351 of record WNWK01010427.1, on the reverse strand, counting down.
AAGTAATATTTTACTAAAGATAAAGTTTACACGGAAAACTTAAGTTCCCACAAAATTTAGTAGGACGCTTTGATTATACCTGCTTAACATTTCATTCTCTGCAAATTTGCATATACATGCAGTCCAATAAACCTTACATCATATGAAGATGAAATTCTAAAATCAGTATTTAGAAACTAAATTATTTGATTAAGAATAACTTTTCATCCCCTTTTTAATAAATTTAAAGTTTAAAGGTTTAGCAATTTATACTAACATGCAATTTTAAAGAAGTTTTGATAGGTATAAGTTAAGATGCAAGAACTAAACTAAAAGGTGAAAAACCTTCAAGCTAATATGAAAAATTTATCAAGTATGGCGGAAAAAAATTTAAAGCAAAAAAAATTTACTTTCATACGCTTAAAATGATTCTTAAACTTGGGAAAGTTACTCAAAAACTTTCAAGTTTTGCAAATGAAAGCAAACATTTAACAATATGTACTAGATAGCAGTCAGGTAAAATCTGATAATTATCATTTATATGAAAATTTGAAAAGGCAAATAAAAACTCCAGCTCCTAGCACGAGTGACTTTTCTAACCTGCAATTCCATTTAGGACAACACTCGCCCTCTGGTGTGTAACGTCTGCAGCTGGGATGAAGTTTTTTCAGTACAGGACAGTATTTTCGTGTAACATTAATTCCAGTTTCCGTACATACTGAAGTGCTGCAAGGTTTGTTTGACCACTCGCTCCCTATATTATGATGGTTGTTGAATTCGTCAACACATCCCCTGTCAAGATATCAAAGTTGGTTTAAGTTTATTTTTTAGAAGTTATAAAACCTTAGCACCATTTACAGTAGACAGTCATTTAGCACGAGTTTTATGTGGCACGATTTGGGTATTGCACGATTGAATTGCGGCACATTTTTATCTAAGTCTCAGGTTTATCTCTGTACCTGCACTCCCATTCGTCACAGCATGCCAGTGTTGGTTTATGTGGTCTGCACAGCTTGTTGGGAGAGACTGGACATTTAACAAGACTGCAGTCTGGTCTGAAATCACGAGAACAGAATGAGAGGATTAGTAACAGGTAATATCAGCGCAATTAAGTAATTTTCAGAAATATTTTAATCACACTGGGGATAAATTAACAAGCTTTTGTTTGCTTAGTGTACAAAAAAGTTACCCATAGAGGTGACAAACCAAAATGCATTTGTACTAATATTGAAGTTTAGCCAAAGAAAGATTGTAGAAAATCTTTCTCTACCTCATTCTTTCCTAACATCAGTGCGCGCTCTGACTAGTATCTGGTTCTTCCAAATTTATAGTAAGGCCTACAAGCAGAATAGCTTAACCCTTTACCAGGCCAGGTGTGCCTCATATTTGATTCTGCCATAGAGGGTATTTAAGAGGCGCCTAAAATAAATAAACTTGACAAATGAACAAAAATAAATATGTCTTAGAATTGCTTATATTATCAGAATATAGGTTTCAAATGTTGCAGTGTCTCAAATTTGATGCGTGGCCTGGTAAAGGGTTAAGAGTTTGCCAGATAAAGAGGTACGTCTAAAGTTTCAAGCCTACTCCCCTAATGCACGTAAAAGTTAAGGTGCAGAAAGCATATTTCTAAATTCAATAAAATACAAGTGTTAAGGATCAACTTAATCCTCACTAAATCCAGATTAGCACGCTCCAATAATTTTTCTTTCATCAGTAATCTATGCCAAGTTTTAAGCTGCTCAGAAATGGCATCAAGTTATAAGCGTTGAAGGGAGGCCAACTGGACGAGGCACTACATAGCATGATCAAAATTAAGATTTCCTACCAAGTTTCTTGTATTGAAAGTCAATGGCCATTGGGACCACATCAGATCAAAGTAAACCAAAACTTAAATTTTGGAGCGTTTGAAGGTTTTTTTTATATAACTTGCACGTGTATATGCATACGTGTAATATATATCTATATTGCACTTAATGTATACACAAACTTCTACAAAAGCTATTTAGTTAATATCTATTTCTACATTCACAAGGTATACAGACCATAGCAGACATTAATGACAATACTATATAGAAAGCTTATGCAGAGCATTTCTGGCAAATTACACTATGGGTACCTGGGTGTTACTACAGTAGACAACCAGTGTAAGGAAACTCCCATGTTTTCTACCCTCGCCGGGAATCGAACCCAGACTCTCCGTGGCTTGGTGGCTTAACAGTTAATTTAACAGACCAATAAAGTAACCAAGATTCACAGGCTTCATAGAAGTGAAATCCAACGTTCTACTAATTAGAAGTTTTCTTTCGTTCTCAATTTTAACGTTGACTTAGCCAAAGACTAGCCACGCTTAGCAAGCTTCTCACTACCACTAAATATTACGCCTTGGTGTCAATAGTCGCAGATAAGCTTTTTCTAGTATATTTACTCACCCACACTGCCAAGATGGGCAACATCTTCCTTCTCCAGGAACTTCTCTACAGTTGTTGTGAGGTGGCTCAGGGCATGTCTGAATTTTTGTAAGAATACCAGACCGGGTACACTTATGGGTGACGCAATCACTAGTCTGCCATTCGCTGTTCATGTCATGGTACTCTCCAGCATTGTCAAGACAGGCACTGCAAAGTATTTTCATTGGTAGAATTATAAACTTTCCAAAGATTAGGTACTATTGCTTTATCTGCTCTGGCAGTATTCCTGCTGCAACATTGAATGAACTAAGAAAATATTAGTCAAAATTTAAAATTTGAGTCACTTTGTGTATCTGATATTTTAGAGGAAAGCTTTTAGTTAATTTTGAAAACGCAGATAGTAATGAAAGACCACCACTGATATTTCAATACTACAGCTGAAATTTATTAGTACCAGTGCCCTAGTACTAGGGAATTTAAAGTTTTTTTTTTTCCAACTGAAGGAAAAAAGAATTGACAGCTTTGGTAATTAAGTACCAAGCGAAAAAACTAGGACATTTATTCCCGCCTATGGAATCTATTTCTTATACCAAACTGCCTTTAATGGTTTACGGAAAAAAACAAAACTGCCACAATACATTAAAGAATTTTAACCTGCAGTTCCATCTAGGACAGCACTCTCCCTCCGGGGTATAAGTAACGCAGCTGTGATGGGGTCTTTGCAATTTACTGCAGTATTGCCTCGTAACCTTTATGCCAATGTCTGTACACAATGAAGTGCTGCATGGGTCACTCTTCCACTCGCTGCCCAGCGAGTGGTACTTGTCCACATCAACACAGCCGCTGAAAGGAATTTAATATTTAGTCAAACTTAAAACTTTTAAGCTAGCTTAAAAACTGCTGGCAGAATAGTGGTAAATGCAGTTTGTGGGGGGAAAAGGAAAATTTGGGTTTAAAAAGTCTTAGCTGAATGAACTGTTTACATACAGGATATGGGGATTAAAGCAAAGAGCATATACATGTTGAGGTTAGTGTATGAAAAACCTCTATACCCACGAACTTCCAATCCTGGAGGGCAAAAACAGTGGCGGTAGAAGACATACAATAAAAGTGCTTCCAAGGCTAGGCTTCATTTGCAAAGTTAATAACACCCTTACAAGCAAACTAGTAAAAAGGAACATTGCAGCAGGCCTACTGGCCCATGCGAGGCAGGTCCAAGTCACCAACCTAAGTGGATGTGACCTGACTTAGTCAGGTCACATCCAGTCAAGGAGCACGGCATCAGACCTATTAGCACAAGCTAATCAGGTCCCACTCATATTTAACCAATTTTTAAAAGAAAGTTTTAGCGTTTATCACTTGATTGAGTTTGTTCCACTCATCCACAACTATTACCAAACCAGTGATTTCCTATATCCTTCCTGAATCTTGAATTTTTCAAACTTTCAACAATTGCAGTCTTATCTTGGCTCGATATTTTTAGCACGCTATTTACATTGTTCCCTTTTCCATTTTTATACTTATATCCCTCCCTAATTCTACGCCTTTCTAGAGTGCAAATTCAGGACCCTCAGTCTATACTCTGACAAGATTTGATACATGGGATCAACTATCATCCTCCTTTGTAAGTTTTCCCAGTGCATTTATATCATTTTTTTTAATTCGGTGACCAGAACTGTGCAGCATAATCTAAGTCCTAACCAAAGATCTACAGAGTTGAAGAATAACCTGGAGGACTTTATGCTTCTTAGAAGACTGTTAACCATAATTCCCAAATCCTTTTTCTCAATCAGATCTACATTTAGTTTATACGTGGCATGGTTATTTTCCTGTCCAATGTTCAGAATATTTAATTGTTTTATTAAATAATTATGCGGCCCGCCAAAATAAAGTCATACTAGCGCATATGCATATGAATGAGCAAGACTGTTTATGTTCCTCTGTTGAAAACACGATCTGTTAAAGTATTATCAGAAAAGTAGTTCCCAGTTGATGGCACTGAAAAGTTTGGCCACCCGAGGCTGAGGCTCTACAGTCATTAAATTGTCTGGAGAGGTCTGGTACTGAGAACCTGAGAGGGAGGGGAGGGGGGTGAAGGTGGCAAGTACTTTATGCAGCCTTGGGGGTGGAAAAGTATTTAAAGTATCATAAGTTATCAGTCTCCACTTGTTTGCTTTTAACTAGTCTTCTCCAGTGTTTTTAAGTTACTATCTTTCAAACTTTTCAAGAACTGAGAACAAACTGACCAAGTGAGCTAAAGACTGCAAGCAGCCTTTAAGACTTTGCCAGTGAGACTTAGCAGGTTGGTTCTATTTAGAATTAGCTCTAGGATAAATAAAATAGCACTAATGAGAGAAGTAAATTTTGAAAACCGGATCTGCTATTTTCAGCAATGGCGACAGCATGAAGCAAAAACTTTTTCCCTACACCTTTCTGAACCTACACTTAATTGCTGCTCTGAATTTAGTAACTGGACAGGCGCCTAGTCTGTACCTGACCAGCCAGGCTGTGGTTCAGGTTTCGTGCTGAAGTCTTTTTAAAGCAAAAATATTAAGCATCAGGAAACTGGTAAAAAAAAAAAAAAGCAGATTTTGGACAATTAAAAATAACAGATGGATACTACAACCTGTTTAGCACAAGTACAGTAGACCTGATAGTTTAGGTACAGATTTAAAGGAAACTTCCTTTTTACCTGCACATCCACTCGTCACAGCAAGCCAATGGTGGTCTGTGGGGTGTACAGTCTCTGCTGGGCGCGCCCGCACACTCTATACTACTGCACTCAGCCCTGAAAACAAGTGAATCTTGGCAGTTTCATTTAACCGTGAATGGTAAAGTACAAATGCGTCTCTATGCAGAGTGAAGTTTACTTTATTTTAGCTTTAAATAGAGCAGCGTAAAATATACTAAGTTTTCTAGAAAACAAACAAATTATGTGTTGAACCCCGAGGTCCCATAGTGCTTTACTCTGACATTAAAATGAGCACTACCACGTACTTCTGTGTAACACAGAGTCTACAAACTTAAGTTTCTCTTCCCAACCTTCACCTTTAATTAAGCCTATCACTAGAGTAATTACCCTTTTCCACTGGAAACTACAGTCTCCACATTTAACTTCAAAACCTTGGCTCAAATATGAAACACTAAAGCAAAGTTAATTAGCACTTTTTAGGTTCCTAAAAGTAACTAGTAATTAAGCCTAGATGGCAAAGTTGCCAGGCAAATTTAATTTGTCCACGTTTATACAGGTCCACAGAACTTTCATGCTAAAAGACTATCAGAGTTTGTTACGGGAATAGGTACTTCATTACCTAAAATTCCTAGTTCAATTATCTTTCCGCTGACATCAGCGCTACTAGAGGCTTACGGTAAGACTAAAGATCATAAAGGAGGAACACTGAAGCAGGCCTACTGGCCCATAATTGGCAGGTCCTTATCAAATCCAAGACTTGCCAATCACTGAAATATTCCATTAACATACCTACAAATCCTCTAAACCTTACTTTAAAGGTTCAATACTTTTAAGTAGCATCAGCCATTGGAAGTTGAAAATTTCAGGCGAGGTAGCAATTTCACAGATGTGTAGCATCTAGAAATAAGGGGCACCTAAACTAAGCATCTCCACCTACCTTAGCACTAGATTAAAATTTTGAACAACCAGAAAGTGGTAATGTCCAACACTACCAGAGGAGACATGCCAGTAGTTACACTGACTTCAGGACATTAAAATTACTACCTAATATGATGAAAAATGGTAAGTCAATAAATTTAGTAAACATTGTCTAATCTTTTAGAAGAATTGCTAAATTTGTGGATTCTCAATTTCAAACTTGACTAAAAAATCTGTTACTTTGCTAAATGTTTTAGCCACAATTTTTATAAACTTTGATCCACATACCCACAACGCCAAGAGGAGCAGCATTTTCCTTCATTTGGAACAACTTCACAGTTACTGTGAGGTTGATCAGAACATTCCTCCACCCGGGTGTGTATACCAGCCCGGGTACACTGGTGAGTGATGCAAGAACTTTCTTTCCATACGCTGTTCAATTCGTGATACTCTCCATTATTGTCAAGACACGCACTGGGGGGGGAAAAAAAAGGAAAGTTATAGGACATTTATGGTGTTAATCCTCCACACAAATATCTGACCAGTTCCTTTGTTTACCATTAGCTTGTTTGAGCTAGTTTGTGAATCTCAGTAAATCAAGGATAACATTTATATTATCCGTAAGATAGTGTACAAGCACTTCCCCAATCCCCAGTATATAAAATTTAAAGGGCGGGAGGTGACTGGTAAGCCAGCATCATGACCACAACCTCGTGTGGTGGGTCATATGATTAAAACTACGTCAGGAAACTATGTCCAGGTCCCTGAAGTTTTTCCTAACTTTCCTTCCCCGATTAAATCACTAGCAGCTTTCATACGGCACCAGAATAAATTTTCCTAGAATCCAGGAGACCAAACAAGTAGTTGAAGCTAAACTTAAAAACTTTACAATTACGCTCGAGTTTACCATCAAAAGCTAGGATAATGGCCTACGCAGAAAGTAAGATTTCTTATAGACCTTCGTAAATTGACATTTCAAATTAAGAGACTTAACATACGTACAAGACATTATTAAATACGACAGGGTACAAGTAACTAGTCTACGGGGATGAAAAAAATTAAATTATCTCGTGTAAGACATTAAAATGCCGCATTTTGAGTGAACGAATGGTAAATCTACTTTTGATTAAAGTTAAATCAAAAGGAAAACAGTTTCCCTAAAAAATAATTTAAAGATTAAATTTCAAATCTAGGGCCAAACAAATTAAAGGGCACTTAAAAACTTGGGGGTGAGAGATGAAGTCTTCAAATAGTTTTAAGGTTAATTAGGGCAAAAATCTACCATTTCATTGGGAAGGAAAATCTCACCTGCATTCCCATCTGGGACAACATTCCCCCTCAGGGATATAACTACTGCAGCTGTGATGGGGCTTCGCTAATATAGGACAGTATATGTGGGTAACTTTAACGCCAGAAGGAGTACATTCTGAAGTGTTGCAAGAGTCCCTTGACCACTTGCTGCCTACCTCATGATGGTTGCCAAGTTCGTCAACACATCCTCTGAAAGTTTAAATTAAAAATATTAAGAGACTTTCAATGTTGAAGTAATACTTTCCCAGGTTCCTGGCAAGTAAATTACATCAGTTGCATCACTACGATTACGTCCACCTGAAGAGTTTTAGAATGGCATATTTGAAACCTATAATCATTAGCTTAACTTGTTAATTTTTACTTTAAACTTATAACTAGGTCTAACAATGGGAAACTAACCCATAGGGATAATGCGCCCCCCGGGGGGGGGGTCTGAAGGCATTCAGGCTATTCGGTGAATTTGAGCCCAAAAATACCTAGGGAAATTAGGCCTAAGTAGTATCTGGCTAGTGAAAATTACTTAGCGATCGCTTTGCCTTTCAACGTAAACTAGGAAGTAGGAGTTAGTATATAGATTTAAGCTTTCAAGTTTTTCTCCCATTTAGCAGTTTTTCCCACATTTCATATGCAAGCTTTAAAGCTCTGAACTAATTTAGTTGAACAATCTAGGTCAAAAGAGGGCTAAAATAGCCTCCCACTTTAAACAAATAGCTAATGACTTTGTACATTTCAAATTAAGTCTACCTCACATGAACCACCACTTGCCAAGTACCCAGATTACAGTAGCAGCCACACTAACCTACCTACCTGCCTTCCACATTGCTTTTGTTAACGTTAAGAAAAGACAGACTGGTGGCAAAGACCCGCACATTACAACAAACCATTAATGAATCCAACATGTTCAACACATTGCCGGGTAGTGTTAGCAAATTAAAGTAGGCGCCAGTAAGTATGCATAAAATATTAAAGGGAGTGACCACGCCGAGGAGTTCTTAGGGAATTTTGATTATCAGTATCAAAATTTACCGTAACTTACGAAGTTTATGGTTTCAGTTGTTGGCGGGGGAAAAAAAAAATCAAACTTCCAAATATTTTTCATGCTGTGTCGCCATATTTATATCAGTTTTTAACTATGGGTGAGTTTTACTTTAGGTAAGGACGGGGAGGGGGAAATAAAGGCAAGAGGCAAACCTATTTCAATAGGAATAACTAGAAAAATTGTACCTGCAGTTCCACTCTTCACAACATGCTAGTGGTCGTCTAACTGGTGTACACCACTCGTTAGGTGGACCTGCACACTTTACAAATCTACAATCAGGCCTGAAAAGGAATTGAATTTATGAGCACTGTACTAGAGTAATGACCACATGCTATTCACTAGCCATATATCCCCGCTAACTTTAAAGATTACCTTAATTAGCTTATCTCCAAACATTTTTAGTTTCACATTTCCTCACCACTAAGTATATATGGTAAAGATTCAAGAGATTGAAATTATTTCAGCTCCATAATTTGTTAAATAATTACAGTAAACTGCGCCACAAAAATTTGTACTCCAGACAGACTACAGGACACCGTATTTCTGCGAACTAGTTCTAGTCTTAGCCATGATTAAGTCATGTTAAGTGAACAAAGACCTGTCACTGACAGGTTCGAGAAATCTTGGATGGTTACTACACGTGTTTTTATAGTTTAATACATACCCACACTGCCAAGACGGACAACAACTTCCTTCACCAGAAGCGTCTTCACAGTTGCTATGAGGTTTATCGAGGCATTTCTCAACCTGCGTACGTATACCAGACCAGGTACACGTATGGGTGGTGCAAGGAGACACTTTCCACACACTGTTAAGGTCATGGTACTCTCCAGCATCGTCAAGACAGGCACTTAAAAAGCAATTTCAAGTATCTTTAGTATTCTTTTCTGAGTAGAGAATTTTGCAATTAAGGCGCAGTTGTACATTCTGCTCTTTAATAAAACTAGGCTATTTAAGGAAAGCTGACGAGGGAAGCATACATTAAGATTTAGATTTTTCTGGCCTTCAGCACGAGGTCAAAATAACAGGAAATACTTGTCAGCAGTCATGGGGAAGAGAATTTTAAGGGCGTAATCTCAAACATTGGGCACTTTCATCACTCACTGATGAACATAAATTTAGTTCATTTTACTAACAAATTGCAAGTCAGCACTTCGTGCAAATTAAGTACACTGAAAAGTCAAAGTTGTGGGGGCTAGTTACAAATTGGAAGGAATATTTTGAAGTTCTATAGGGAACATCTGGCCCGCCAATGCCAATAGAATTTTACTGCAATACAGCAATGTAAGCCACGAGACTACGTAAACTCGTGCGCCGACGAGAGTAATCTAAGATTAGACAAAGAAATCTTTAATGAAACTGGGGGGAAAAAAGTACTACAGGAGCATTGTGCTTCAAGTCACCAAATTTCAGAACTTTCTAGAATGAATTTTAAAAGAAAAATATGAACCCAAGTTCCAGCAAGCTACCTGCAGTTCCACCTGGAGCAACACTCCCCCTCCGGGGTGTAAGTAACGCAGCTGTGATGGGGTTTTGGCACTGAGAGGCAGTATTTCCGTGAAACCTGAATGCCACCCTCAGTACACTCAGAGGTGCTGCAGGGGTCGTCTGACCACTTTGTCCCTACCTCATGCTGGTTACCATCTTCGTCAAAACATCCTCTGCAGTTTTAATTAAGAATTAATCATTTGTAATTAAAGATAAATTTCTATATGAATTTAAAGATACTTTCTACACTATTCTGGAAAGATGCGAAAAATAAAATGTTTACTAAATTAAAGGTACAAATGTTGCCAAAGTCATTTATCATAGCTTTCTAGACCATTTAGGCAAAGAAAAATATTTACCTGCACTTCCACTCGTCACAGCATGCCAAAGGTGGTCTGTATGGGTCACACCATTTGTTGGGAGCACCTGGGCACTTTACAAGACTGCAGTCAGGCCTGAAATGCAACACTATAGGAATGCAAAACTCACTATAGGAATGCAAAACTCACTATAGGAAGCCTACTCACCGTTAAGTATCTGATTATATTGAAGTTGCTTCACCGATTAATATTTTTTCTTATTTAAGGTGCATTTAATTAACTCTACTTACCCGTTTTTTTTTTTTTCAAGTCCACTACTAGGGAGAAAGATTTTTTTTCAACTCAATAGTGTAAAGAGCATTTCCATTGGGTAACCACATGGAAGTGACTAGACAGAAGTTTAACCAGTACCAAGGTATCAAGAAAAACCATGCCTTAAAAGATTAAAGCCGTGGGGAGCAGTCAAAAAAAATTCTGCTCAACACGAGGGAGAAGGGGCAGAACCTCCAAGCACGGGGCCTACAGGAGAGGTGCATGGGAAATACTTTCAATGTACAGGTAACAGTCAGTGAATTCTTTTAGCAGGGAAAGATGGGAGGGAATTTTCCTTTTGTAATTTTTGATGCCCCTTCCCCCCTCTCCACCTTTCCCAAGCACTCACGTGGCCCACGAAATTAAGAAGTTTCTGGAGCGAGTTTTCCAGTTCTTTCGTATTTGCTTATTTTCCCTCTACCCAAATCCTGCCACCAGAGGTATTTTTACGGAGCTTTATTACCACTAATAGCAAGAAGACTAACAAACTAAACCATTAAAGAACTTCCGGCAGTTTTATTTACATAAAACCATTATTCGGGGCGGTAATAAGTTATAGCAGACTTGCACCATTCTTTAATTCACTTAAACCACAAACCAGGAAAAAAAAAAAAACTATTCATTTCTGTCACTAAAAGATCCAAGAAAACTTTCCCCGTATTACAAAAACTGTTCCTGTAAATCATTGAAAGTGATTGCAATTGTGCGGCTCAACTGTGCTTTAGTTAAATATTAAAATTTAAGATAAAGTGAATCTTCAGAGGCGTTACAAAATTGACATATCAAAAAAATTAAGATTTCTTCGGATTTTTAACCCCGGAAGGTTAGCCACCCAGGATAACCCAAGAAAATCAGTGAGTCATCGAGGATGGTCTTATTTCCATTGGGGGTCCTTAATCTTGTCCCCCAGGATGCGACCCACACCAGTAACAACCCAGGTACCTATTTGCTGCTAGGTGAACATTACAACAGGTGTAAGGAAACACGTCGAAATGTTTCCACCCGCCGGGAATCGAACCCGGGCCTTCCGTGTGTGAAGCGAGAGCTCTAGCCACCAGACCACCGGGCCCAAACCTTTCATTAAGAAGTCGCCAGCTTAGATGCTGACCTGAAGAGGCATTCTAAGACAAATTTACAATGCTGAAAGTTAAATTTTTAATAAACCCGCAATGGTGAATGTTTGAAATCAGTCAGGGAAAGTAAGTTTTTAATTACAAATTTACACCTGCTCTAAACTAATTACGGGAAACTAAATATTTAAAGGAAACTAAATATTTAAAGGCAATCTCTAGTTTTTGAAAAACTGGATCAGTAAAATTTAGAAACTAAAAATTAAAGTACAGATTCAGAAGATTTTAATCTTTAAAAATGTTATCAGCAGTTCCCAGAGGCAGGGTGATCCAGGGGGGAAAAAAATCCCAAACCAAAGTCAAATTTGCACAACCTTCCCCCCCCCCCCCCCAACAACTTAATAGGCACCATCAGTCTGAATATAAGCCGTTCAGATGGTAAATTTCATATTTAATAGAAAATTTCTAAAGTGACGAAAACTGCACCTACACATAACAGCTCTCAGTAAGACTGCTTCGATCATTGGAAACTGCGCTGCCGAGGTTTTTGAAAGTTATCAACGCCATTCCAGGAGGCTGGAAATTGGTTAAACTTTCGATTAGTGCACGTACATGTGCCAATTCCAACTATGTTCCGTTATAGTACACAATCATTGAAAATTTGGAGCCAATCTGACGAGGCGCTCGAGTTATGAGCGAAAAAAAAATTAACATTGGAAAGGCTAGCAATAACAGTCTCCCTTTGCTGAGAATTAAAAATTATTCCCCAATCCATATCAGGGAATTATCCGCCATTTAAGCCTGAGAAGAGGCACCCCTCATGAAGGCTCCTTTCCCCTACGCACCGATTACTAAAACCTTCGATGCGTTTAGGGGACCCAGCGTCAAGGGAGAATATTAAAAGTAATTGGAAGCCATGTTAGCCTTGCTGCAACCTGATTGACTGCATCAAATGTCTGCCAACAAGGTTATATCTATTACTATAAACCAAAACAGATTCGTGCACTACTTTAGCTTTCACTATTTCGATAGACCCTTTCGCAATTCCAATAGAACAGTTTCGGTCCGGCCGGGACTCTCCCAAACAGAAGTTTTCAAGTCTTAAAACTGTTGATCTCCAATACTCACCCACATCGCCAAGATGGGCAACAACTTCCTTCATCAGAAACATCTTCACAGTTGCTGTGAGGTTGATCAAGGCATTTTTCAACTTCAGTGTATATGCCAGACCGGGTACACTTGTGGGTGACGCAGTTACTAGTCTGCCATACGCTGTTTAGGTCATGGTACTCTCCAGCATCGTCAAGACATGCGCTAGAACATTTAAAAGATAGCATTAAATATTTTACTAAAAAAAATTTGAAGCTTATTAATCAAATTTGAGGAAAAAATTGAAGGCTTCATGTCTTTTAGAAGGTACGAGAAAGATGCCAATACTAAAAGCTAAAAATTAGATTCCCAGTAAGTATAAAATGATTTAAAAAACTTTTAGAACTCTAAAATTTATCAAGTTAGACCGACTGCAATCCATTTAAGAAGGTACTAGAGCCATTTTACTATTTACATCTAAACTAGCCTGTTCAAAATTATGGTCTGCTTCTACCCTTAACTATATATAAATCATGCAAAACATTATCCGTAGTTCACTCCCTTGCGTTGTATCAGTTGCCACGAGTATTTAATGATTGAGGGGGTAAATTGCTTTTTTGGGAAAGACCCTGGGTTTAGGCAAACCCTTTAATAGTGGCACAAGCCCGAGGTGGTTTCTACCCTAGGCATCTCCCTATCCAGATGTAACCCAGCAGGGTGAGACAGGAAGGAAATTGATAGAGGCCCTGTAAATTGTCTAGGAAAGGACTTTTCTTCAGGTACAAAAAAACTAATACACAAAAACTGCCAAACATTGATCTGATAGGCCTACTAAGCATTTTCTTAAAGGTCAGATTCATGTGGGCCACAAGTTAAAGACCTCTCCTTGGCCATTAAAAGCAATAGTCAAAGCACCTGACTAACCACTTAAAGGACAAACCAATGGATTAAAAGACACAGATTATAATCTTAACCCCCTCCTCCCCCCACGAAAGAACGGACATCTGCTGTTAGCACAGGACAAGGCCGCTCAACTAGACTTCATCCTTACACAACTAAATACCTGTTAAAATTAAGCATAAAGTTTTATTTAAAGCCACTGAACTACGTATATTTCACCAAAAATGTTTCCTAAAATTACCTTTTATTACTGACACTTGTTAAAGAGTTTTACACAAGAAAATTTCTTCGAATTTGAGGCAGTTTAAAAATTAATTTCAGTAATTTTAAGACTGAAAAATTAAAGGAGTTTTTAAAAGCTTAGAAAGGAAATTATAGCCAATTTATTACAAATCTGAATTTCTCACCTGCAGTTCCATCTAGGACAACACTCGCCCTCCGGGGTGTGTATAATGCAGCTGTGATGGGGTCTCCGAGTTATGGGGCAGTAATTCCTCTTAATCTTGATGCCAGACACTGTACATAGTGAGGTGCTGCATGGGTCATCTGTCCACTCCTCCCCTAGGTCATACTGTTTTCCAAGCTCATCAACACAACCTCTGCAAGTTAAGGATTATTATTATCCACCTTAAAACCATACAAGAATTTTCTTTAACGGGGGGGGGGGTTAAGATAACTTGCCTGCAGTGCCACTCATCACAGCATGCCAGGGGTGATCTGTACGGTGTACACCATTTGTTGGGTCGACTTTCACACTGCACTTTACTACAGTCAGGTCTGAAATGAAAGTAAGGTTAGTCAGAATTTTTTACTGTGCACTGAACTTTTACTTTCAAATATACTAGTAACTATGAGCAAGCTAGAATCTGTCTTGAGAACGTGACATTCAGAAGGCTAGATTTAAAATTACCTCTTAGAAACCTTACGACAAAGCAGTAATATACAACATGAGAAATTACCAGAGCTGTGGGTTAATAGAAACATACACTAAACTGAGAATTACAGTTTACCAATAAATTTTCAGAGCGTTCAACCAGTCCCCCCCCCCCCATCACATTACTTAGACCAGAAGCCTAGTGATATTATGAAGCACTACTAAGTTAAGCTATACAAAACTATTCCCTGCAGTTATTCAAGAATACGTACCTGCTGTTGTGACTAGTATAGTACAGCTCTTAATCTGTTTAGATCACACCTACTGAATACGTGCAAATCAAATTGAGGAAGTAAAAAAAGCTTTAAAACTACTCTGGCTGAAGAGTAATCTCTGAACCCTGCCATTATTTATGGCAAACCAGGAATCTGAATAGTTATGGGGGGAAAGGGAGAGGAAGCAGGAATTTCGTTAACGTGCAAACTGTATAAGGATTTTTATTTACAAAACTTAGAACTGTTTAGCATTTAAACATACGGATTGGGTGGGGGTTTGAATGTATGGTGTCTCAAACTAGAAGCCATGGAAGCATTAAGACTTGTCATTGGTTAAGAACCCCACCCGTTCCATGGTTTGTTGCAATGCTTACGATTGAGTTTAAACCATTCAATTTCAAATTGAAAACTTACGCGACCCATTCACTACCGGTATACATAGTAAATGCTTTGCATAGTTTATTTGCAGTCAATTTTTAGACAAATGCCCACCATTCGTTAAAAGGCAGAGTAAAGGAAAGAGTGGAACCTGTCTCAGGAAAGAGGTCCCTATACAGGAATAGGTACCTCACCTATTTTGAGCGTTTAGTCGCAACCTTCAAGTCTTCATATTACTGAAACCATCCACTATCTTACTTTCGAGATAACGAAATTTAGAAATTTAGTTGCAAAAACTACAAACTAACCCTTATACTCACCCACTAACCCTTATACTCACCCACATCTCCAAGATGGACAACACTTCCCTTCAGAAAACTTTTCACAGTTAGAATGAGGCGGGTCAAGGCATTTCTGAGTAATGGAGAGTATGCCAGCTGTGGTACACTTATGTGACACGCAGGGACTGGTGTGCCAAACGCTGTTCACCTCATGATGTACACCATCCTCAGAAATACATGTACTGGAAAATAGTTTGAACACTTAATGGAGTAATATGGTTATTTGGAGCGATAAACCCGTAGGGATTAAACATCCGGTGGGGGGGGGTTGTGGAAAGGTTAGCCGAATGAAAGACATTCAGGCCTAATTCAGGGAATTTCAGCACAGTTTGAATGTTTAAATTAAATCTTTCAGAAGATGGGAAGTCTATTGTTACGGTTCATAGCTCAGCCATAAAATTAACATTTTAAATGAAAGTAACAAGTTAAAACAGCCAGGGACAGTTAAATACCTAATTAACATCTAAACTGTTTATATGTAAACATATCTTAAAAGAATAAGCTAGTTCAGCAATGTTAGACTAATCCAACTAAAAAAGGTATTGCTAGAATACAGCAATAAAACGATACCTGCAGTTCCACTTTGGACAGCACTCTCCACTGTGTACAAATGTGCAGCTGGGATGAGGTGGCTGGGTCAGCCGAGGGCAGTGTACACGCACAGTCTTGACACCAGCATGTGTACAAGTGGATGTCAAGCATGGGTCTTCAGTCTTCCACACGCTGCCTTGTGCATGATAAATGCCATAAACAAAGCAGCCACTGCAAAAAAGTAAATTGCCATTTAAAACAAACATGTCAATATCCTAGAAGTGTAAACCAAACGAGAGTTCAGAATAAATTTTTTTTTTCATTTGAAAGGCTATTAAGTTTAATATTAATACCAACTGTTCAGTTAAATACCTTCTTCCAGGTAGTTAGGACAGATTTTCACTAATTAGCAGCAATGCAAGCAAAACTTTGCATTTTTTTTTCATATACCGCAAGATATGTCTTAAATGTTTCAGATCATAGTCCAGGAGTATGAGAAAATTTAAGACTAGGGTGAAATCCTAACCAGTCATAAGCCCAAGAAATTTTGGGTTCTCAGGAAAGAACCCTGTGGTCAGTTGGAGACTCCAGAGGGTGATCCCTTTCTTACTGCAAATGAAGACTGCATTGTGACCAGCGACGGGGAAGAGTAATGAAAGGTTGAATAATCAGGAGAAAAAAAAAGGTTAAGTGTGACCGCTGGAGTTAATTTTATTACGAACTTGTTAAGTACTGTACTTTACAGACAGGTTCTACTGTCTCAACCTCATGATTACCGAAGTCTTGAGGCGCTGCGACAGGTTTTCCATTCTTTAATAGATTATTATAATCAAATAGAAGCGCTAAACCACAGGGGTTATACAGCTCTTTAATAGATAATGACTGATTTCTTCAGAGACTAACTTGAAGCATAACATTTAATCATTCAAGCTGCAGCCTATCTGATATCCATTTATACACCATTTATGCATTTCTTTACTAAGCTCTAGCACCGTTTGGATCTTTTTTCAAGTATTTAATTGATCACTGCAAATTTATATTTTTAGTGATCTGTTACGAAACTTTTATCTATAACTAGTTCGAGTCATTTTCTGTCAGCCAACAGAAAGTGAAAATGCCATTTTTTGCAGAAACATCAGATTCATTCCCCTCCTTGGGAAGGGTGCCACAAACTCTCCCGTTAAGGTGACCCATCGTCGGGAAGGGTCAAAAGATGGGTTCATGTACCACAATCTTTTGCACCATCCATAAAAGTGAAATGGCAGAATTTCATAAATATTGCCCACTTCAAATAATTTTAAAAATTTAATTTTACGCCTATGAAAGTTTTTAATCAGCAAGAATTTTACTAGCAAAATTATGAACCATATCAATTTAAATTTTAGCCTTAAATCATTGCGTAGTATTGAGCAAACAAACACGTTAAAGTGTTTAATCACTATCTTACAAGTAAACTTTATCAATGATAGAACCTCTGCTAAAAATTATGCCAGGTATAGTTTAAGAGTATACCACAATCAGTGGTCACGAACAGTATACATATTTGCTGGAACAAGTTGTGGTTAACTGGTATCAACTTTCCAAGATGTCAGAGGGCATCAAAACTTAGGTACTGCATTTAATACGATGTACAACTGGTTTTAACCTATGTTCAATCTTGTGACCCGTCCAGAGGTTAAGATTGGCGTTACGATCTTGCCAAACCATTTGCGTGGATATGGTATTAAATTTTAACCATTTTTCGTACACAAGAGCTGCCTTAACACAGTACTTTTAAAAAATCTCAATTTAAAATTAATAAAAATGTAAGTATTTTCAATGTGAACAAAATTCACATTCAACAAACTACTATACTTGCGTGCAATTCCATTTAGGGCAACAAGCTAGAGGATCAACAACAAGGTGGCAGTCGTCTCCTGGAGGGATCACAGGACACGTCACGAAAGTGCAGTCTTCTCTGTAGAGACAATCAAAACGAAGAGTCAACTTACGACCATTTATGGCAATCTAAGTTTAGATTAATTCTTTTATACAAATAATTTACTCACCCACACTGCCACTTCGGACAACATTCTCCAACATCAACTTTCCGGCAGTTTGGATGAGGCTGCGGTACACATTCTTTAGTGATGTTGAGTATACCGACCTGCGTGCATACTCTCCTAGTACACTGATCACTTTCCCAGGTGCTATGCAGCTCATGATAACCGTCATTGTCTGTGCAACCACTGCAAGAAAACTTGGCAATTACGCTGGTCAAAGTATTCATAGAAAGAGATGGTCACATTCTTAGTGATGGAGCAACTAATGGGTATATTCTTTGGGTCAAGAACTTTCGACAGGCATTAAGAAACTCTACCTTTACGCCATGAAGTCTCAATAGAATGTCCCAACACTAAGAGGAAATTCTCAGTTCCTTTACACGCTAGCCTGGCAGCAGTAAGAACTAAAAATTGTCCAGAACATAAGTGGGAATGGAGGGATGAATTTAATTTCAGCCAATTTTAATTGGTCATCGATACAGGTTAGTCGATATTCACCAAGCGAATAGTCTCCACTCAAACTTCAGATTTCAATATTTATGGTTGAATCGCTAATCTTCCCCTCCCCCACACCTGAAAACTAGCCTGTCTAGCCCTTCAAAACATTTTTAACCCAAGCCACTGCAGGGAGACCCACCTTTGTAGACGAGGTATAACTCCATTGTGTACTGTTAAATATTTAGGATTAATAAGAATGAAAACTTCCAGCAGTGGGATACCTTTTAGGCCAAGTACGACTCCACTGAATATCAAGTTCATATTCTAAGGCGTGAAACAGGATTTCGTAGTTTTAAGTTGCATAATCAAAGTTAAGGAAACTAATGAACTTTCTAAATTTAGAAAGCTATGATTTAGCTATTAAGTTTGCGTAATCTTTATATGCCAAAGTGTCATTAAGCAAATTTGTCGCTCTAGAGCGAGCAATAAGACTTAAAGGAAAGTATTACTTTCTTTTTTCCAATCCTTAACTTAAATCAAAGCTATTTGTCTGTTCGCAATTCTGTAATTTTTTATTTTACCCTAACTTTTAGGTTTTTGCTTATATCCTTTAACATTATCCAACATCTGGTGCCGGCAATCTGACCTTTCACCAGCGTTTTAAAGGATTTTAAGTACTTTCTTCGATGCTAGGAAGCTAGCAGCAATTAAAGACCTCACCGCAAGTGCTCTAGCTCAGTTCTATGATTTTCTCTGCTGCAGTACAAATTTGTTGGTATGGAAATACGTTTATTTAACAATTTGCCAGTTTAGTATTTAAAGGCTACTTAAATACTTTAAAATAATTTATTGTAAAGATTGGAGAAAATGAGACAAGAAACATAAAATTCTGCTTTAAAGGAAAGTTAAAGTAACTAGGTTTGATTACTGCTAAATCGTGATTAGCAGTTCTGGAAAGGAGCAGCGTCAGCCTAAGTTTAGTACATTAATGTCTGCAGACTAGCATTTCACTGTACACTTAAAAAATCTTACACTAAACTATCCTGTCAACGTTAAAAGTGTCACTTAAATACATTCTTGAAACAGTCGCCCGAACCTACGAAATTACAATACAATTAAGGTTTAGTACCTTAAAGAAGCTGGGGACAGAACACTGCAAGCGATGACTTTAGATATGCCTTTCTTCCTCCTGTAGAATCACGCCTAAGTCTTCCATCCAAGTCTTTCGACCCATTCATCTATAAAAGCTTGGTATACTGCTCTTTCCAAAATTAGTCTAGTTTGGTTTAACATAACAGCCCAACGAAGTCACTTACCCACAATTCCATTTAGGGCAACATTCCATGGGCGCCTTAACAGGCTGACAGTCTCTGGAGGGTGGTGGAGGGCAGAACACAAGTTTGCAGTCTTGCCTGGAAGATAAGTTGGACCAATCTTGTTAACATTAAGATTTAACTAAACATTTAACCACCGGGAGGATAAAACTAGGAAGCTTAGTGTTCAAATTTATTCACTTTTGAATTTTCAGAGTAGCTATCTAAAGATGGCGAAGCCAGGGACTGAATCTCAACACTTCTGCTAGAATATGGATTAGCATAAATAGATCTGGGACTTTTTAAGCCCACTGGGCGAAATGTTAATAAAGGATCACATGCTTTTTTTTATTTTTCCATGATTAAGAACCCTTGGTATGACTATAAAAATCAACCACTTGTGGAAAATTAACCAGACATTCTTAACAGACTAGTACACTCTTTGGCATCATTACTTTTGAAAAGTTTGCTTCACTATGAAGAGAAGGTTTATCTATAAATTGCACTACTGATTGCCTATTTCCTTAGTTACCAAGTACTAATGCTGCTCAATTCCTTTTAGTTTATTTCAAGACACTAATTCATACTAGTTAATTCTAGCTCACGTTTAAAGTACACGGGAGAGGCAAGGGAAGTATTTGATATTAAGTGTTTTAAAACTTTCGAAGGGACTATTAGCTATGCATTATAGATTACACTGACTTAATACGATGTTTACCATACTATATACGAATGTACCTTCGCTCCTTTTAAAATCTTTTTAATTTAAAAAAAAGACAGTAGCAAGCTAGGAATCTAAAATGAAAGTTAAAATCCAGCCTAGACTTTAGGCAGAGTCTAGTGCAGTTATCCCTGCATAAACTAACACGCCAACCCAGAACCAGCGTTCTAGACAACATACCTGTGGCAAGAACAAGAAACTGCAAATTAGTTAGATTCAAAGTTGATTTGACCTAACTTCTCAGTTGGTCAATACGACCAAAACTAAGAAATATGAAGCACCAACTAATGTTATTTTTACACGGTACATCTTAGTTGGTCTATTGTGCCGGTGGCCAGAACATTAAGTCAAACTCTGATCTTAGAGAAGCGATAAACTCGTAGGAGACTAACTTGTTTGGTGGGAACTAGTATCAGTTCAGATTCTAATAAAGTTTCAGTAACTAGCACAGGAACCAACCGTCAGAGATCTTCGAAAGAGCAAAGTTAAAAAAAATCCTAAAGCAATTTTAGCCACCAGGCTTCCCCCTGGGGATGGGGGTAAAGTCATTCTGGGCGCCCTGAAAAAGATCGTACAAAAAGAATTACTCACCCACATTCCCATCGTGGACAACACTCGCCAGTCTCTAAAACTTCCCGACAGTTTGGATGAGGCGGCGGTCCACAAATTCTTGTCCTCTTCAAGATTCCGCTTAAGGTACAAATATGCGTGGTGCAGGGACTAGTTTGCCAGGTACTGTAGAGTTTATGATGCACTTTCATGTCGTCCACACACCCACTGAAAGTGAAATTTTGTATATAAAGTTTCGAAGCCTATGTGGGCAAGATTTTTTAAAACTAAATTTAGTAAACTAGTTCATGGAATTTTAAGTGGTAGAAATGAAAAATAAATTTATCTAAGAATGCATTTCAGTATAAAAGTTAAAGAAATGAGAGGGCTGGTGTGCTTAAAAGTAGAATAGTTTAATTAAGGAGCCCCAAGAAACTCACTTTTTAATACCAACCCACATGGAGCTAAACAGGCAGATTGATCTGTACATTACGACTCCCCTTCTGGGATACTCTTCAGCAGATACACGTGAAACTAAAGAATTTAGAAAAATGGACAACGTTACGCAGACAAGTGTACCGAAATTTGCATAAAAGTTCTTACCGCGTGACTGTGCAGTTCCACGTGGGACAACACGATCCTTCGATCTCGACACAGTGGCTGTATGGCTTCGAAGGACACGCAATATTAAGCCTTTGGCACACTGCTCTACCATCAGTGCACACACATCTGTGGCACTGATCTGGCTGCCAGCTAGAACCTTCATCCTGGACCAGTCCAGTGTGGTCTACGCAAGAAAACTGACAGCCACTACATTCAACTGAAAGGAATTAACAGCAACTGGTTTACAGCTATCTCGCGCAAACAATTAAGGTGCAGATTGAAGTTTTAAAATCTTTTTAACTTTCAGTAAACAGTTACACTGACTAGTTAGACTAGTAAATCTTAGAATCTGCCAAGTGAAAAAATCAATTTACTAGTATGTAGAGCACTAGTAAACGAACGCTGATAGATACTGATGTCTCAGTGATCAGATATTTATGCATGAAAGGTATAAACAAATTATGCCAGTAACAATATGAACCTTAAATTAATGCAATAGTGTTTAAAATTTTAACACTGCAAATATTCTTATCCATCACAAATCTAACTTTCGTTCTTCAAGAGTAACAGTTAAATTAAGGTAATCACATGAATAACTTAATATTAGACAGGCTAAATCAGTCTTGCTTCAATATTCTCATTTTTCATAAGATTTAAAAGTCCTCTTTGAGGTAGGAGTGGAAAGCCTAAAGATGTGAAATAAAGGTAGAATTTATACCAAAATTCTAGGTACAGCCTCGTCACCGACCACCGCATTAAACAGCATTTAAGTGAAGAATTCAGAGCAAAGTTATGAACAAAATTTAGAATAAAAACTAACAAACATTACCAATTCACACGCTTAACCAAATCAGGTTACTTCAGTACAAAGTTTAATTTCCCCTCATTCTTCCAAGATACTCGCTTGATCATTTATTTAACGATCATATTTGCAATATAGGCATCCAGGGTTTGAGGGTACAAAAGTTGAGATATTTTCAAAGCGTCCTAAATTGAAGTTACCTTAAATGTTCCCTTAGGAAGGAACACTTCAAAGCAGCGACAACAGGAATAACAAATCTAACACATTTATCACTCACACTGGCACTGCGACTGTGGCAACCTGACAACAACAATCTCTGCAGTTAGTTCTTCAGTAGACAGTCTTGCTCCACACACCAGCTCAGCACACAGCTCCTTGAAGACCTTCACTGACTGGCCCCACTTATACACCAGCATGTTAAAGCCGCAACCTGTTAATTTAAAATTTAAGAACTTTCGTATTTTACTAAAACTTATTTGCAAATTAGTGGCAGTTTCAACTGCCTCTAATATGGGTCAATTTGCCTACGGCAATTCTCTTGCCTGTATTACAAAGTATTTTTTTTTTATTAACACAGGCAGTTTCCCACCAAGGCAGGGTGGCCCGACAAAAAAAAAAAAAAACTCATCATTCACTCCATCACTGTCTTGCCAGAGGCGTGCTTACACTAGTTATAAAATTGCAACATTAACACCCCTCCTTCAGAGTGCCGGCACTTTACTTCCCATCTCCAGGAATAAAGTCCGGCCTGCCGGTTTCCTTGAAACCCTTCATAAATGTTACCTTGCCTCACTCCAACAGCACGTAGTCCTAAAACCCATTTGTGTCTATTCGCTCCTATCTAACACGCTCACGCACGCTTGCTGGAAGTCAAAGCCCCTTTCACACAACCTTTACCCCTCCCTTTTCTAGGCCGACCCCTACCCCGCCTTCCCTCCACTACAGATTTACACACTTTCGAAGTCATTCTATTTTGTTTAGATCCTCTACATGTCTAAACCATCTCAACCCCTCTTCAGCTCTGGACAATAGCTCTGGTAATTCCACCCCACTTCCTAATCTCCAAACTAGGAATTCTCTGCATTATATTCACACCACACATTGCCCTCAGATATGACATCTCCACTGCCTCCAGCCTTCTTGTTGCAACATTCACAACCCATGTCTCACCCATACAAGAGTTTATATAACTAATCATACATTCCCCTTTGCTTTCATGGATAAAGTTCTGTCTCCACAAGCTCCTCAGTGCACCACTTTTTCCCCCTCGTTAATTCTATGATTCACCTCATCCTTCATATACACATCTGCTGACACATCCACTCCCAAATATCTGAACACATTCACCTCTTCCATAATCTTCCTCCAATCTGATATCCAGTCCTCTTATCTTTTTTTTTTGTTCATCACCTTACTCTATATTCCCTTTTAATTTCCTTCTTTTACATACCCTACCAAACTCTTCCACCAACCTCTGAAACTTTTCAGAATCCTCCAAAAGAACAGGGTCATCAGCAAATAGCAACTTCCACTGTTAGATTCTTTATCTTTTAACCCCACGCCTCTTGTCAACACCCGAGCATTTACTTGCTCTTACAACTCCACCTATAAATACATATGGATAATGGTACTAAAGTACATTGCTCAAAGAGGTACAGTACTCGCCTGAAGTCACCCTACTGCAAAGTGGGCAGCACCCTTGTTCCGAACAGCACTGATCAAATTCC
This sequence comes from Cherax destructor, assembly GCA_009830355.1. Classification (NCBI taxonomy): domain Eukaryota; kingdom Metazoa; phylum Arthropoda; class Malacostraca; order Decapoda; family Parastacidae; genus Cherax; species Cherax destructor. The sequence goes on along the minus strand of WNWK01010427.1, from coordinate 37,228 downwards.
GGGGAATTTTCTTTGAAGCGGCAGCAAGCCCAGGCACCACACTGGGTCATTTGAGTCTCTCCAGCATCTGCAGTTAAATCAGATTAACTAGTTGCGCTATGCTAGAAAGGTAGGCCTAGCATCTAGTCACTATTTCAGATTTGTTTTGTCAGGAAACGAAGTGTTTCCTGACGCGGGTCTTAGATGACCCGCCGTTGGGGGTTCAGTGCACGTAAGATAAAGGTACTTCCAAAATTAAAACGCAGGAGTGCACGTATGCACACGTACATGCAGAAACAGGCACGTGTATGCATGTAAAGTACACTTGCATACTTTTGTAGGTGTATACATGTAGGAGCATATCTTGTGAACAGTCTTTAATATTAAACTCTTGCAGGTGCGCATTCGTGCATATACTTTCGTACGAATACATAAGAGATATACGCTTTTATACAATCTTAAGTTTAGACTAAACTAACACTTGCGAATTCTAGATAACTTTTAGAAGAGAATTGCATGATTAACAGTTTTCAGAGAAAAAAAAACTATTTAGCTTTATTGTTCCCACATCTTAACTGTGGGCATTTGCTGAAATACAAAGTATGCAATTAAGTCACTGCGGCGTGATCAGGATGGTATCCCGTACTGCACGACCAGTGCCTCAAGCGAAGCAGTTAAAGTAGTGCAGAGTGCGGCCTAAGTTTATGGTTATGTTACATTTTTGAAGATTTTATTCAGAAGAATTTTAAGTTCATAAATGTCGAAATTATCAATAAAGCTTTAAATTAGGACATAACAGGCCAGAAAATTTTGAAAGATATCAAGAAAGACTGAGCTCAAAATACACAAGCACATTATGCTTTTAAACCTCTCAAGAGGTCTTACAAGTTTGGAAGGATTGCGTCGGTAACCAGAAAAGTAGCATTGAATTTTTTTCACTTTTCCAAAAGCAAATTGGAGTAGTCAGCTGACGTGTGATCAGATCTATTTATAAAAAATTACTAGACCACGTCCTTTAAAATATTTCAATTAAGATACAACCATGAAAGTTCTAAGCCTATAAGAGGATAAAAAACTTTACTAAATGTGGAATTAATATATAACCGACAATAGTGTGTTCATACATCACAGGTCTACGAACCTTGTCTAACACTAGGCACCAGCATTCAAAGTTTGGATTTATCTGAACTAATTTTATACAACCTTCATAATGTTTAATGTACCTGAAATTAACGAACACGATAAGAGACTTCATAGTCCAGTATATCAGCTTTCAGCTTTATTCTATTTTAAGTCATTCAATAAAATGGTAAATTTGCACTAACAATGATAAATGTTTAGGGTTAAGAGGCATTTAAAGTTATTGCATAAGGATATTTAAAAAAGGCCTACGTATTACTAGTCAAATTTTTTTTTTTTTAATTATTTAAAACAAATCGAAAACCTGCTAGACACCCACCCCCCCCCCACAGGTTAAACATTTTAACAAAAGAATTTAAAAGAAGTTTCCTGTACCATGGTATCTTAACCTACTTGTTTGTAGTAGAAAGGGACGAAGGGAACCATTTCGAGGAAGACTAGAATAAGACTAGTATGTAATGTGAACTATTTTGGCTAATATTTTATTATGTAATAGTAACTAAGAACTTAAGGAACCTAGTAATCAAAATTAAAAGGGTACAATAGAAGACTTCTGGCATTACAAGAGGCCTACTTAGGTGATATTACCCAAGTTTTTTCATGTTTACTTACCAGTATGGGATCTACAATCAATGGGGCAGCAGCCATGTTCAGCACAACATGCGTTGAATTCTGACGAGAACATTTTGTACTTGCAACACTCCTCTGGGTTAAAGCACTCTTGCTCATGGCTCCAGACAGTGCCGCTGCAGCCGCCTTGGTAATTTACCAAGGAAAAAAATGCTCATTAACTGGCATACATTAATACAAACAGTAGATTTTGCAGAATTGCCAAGCTTTAGTGTATCTGTTCAAACGTAGTGAATAAACATGGACGAGAGGCTTTATAATTTTTTTTTAACTTGCACCAATTCGAATTTTTTGCCAATTTAATGTGACAGCCTAGCGCCTCTGGGTTCAAATAGAAAACCCCAGTTTGGATTATACTAGCACCAGTTAACTGGAGCATTATCTGGAGGCTCGTCTGGCTAGAGATAAACATGTTTTTTAAAGTTGATATTTTATAGTAAATTCCTTTAGATTATTAACCTATCCATGGTAGTGCAGATGCCGGCATCAGTAACAATTTAAAATATTTTGACAATTGGATAAGCATTCAACAGTGAGAAACAAGACCTATGAGGCAAGTTAAAAAACCTAGACATGTGCAAGCTATTACTGGTTACTATGTTGGCAACTTAACTACTTTAAGGAACAGATTAAAGAGGCCAAATTATGCCCCATCTCCCCGATTCAGGAAAAACCTTCCATTCATGAGGTGCGCTAAAAAAGTAAAAATGTGAACCTAGGTAAAAGGCTATTAATCCATTTTGAGGAAGATCCCTTTCACCAAGTCAATTACTTGAGAAAAATGACCTGGCGTTTCAGGTTATTTCCCATTTCACTACAGCTAGAAAAATTAGCAATGCCAGAGTCTAGTTCTTTATCGCAAAATTTATTGGCCGACCAGTCATTTAAACTTACAATTTGCAAAGAGCCACCTCTAACTTCTGCATGTAGCCTATATGAATTCTTTTAAAAATTCCCAACCGGAGAAGATCTTCCATGCTATCTAATAATGGCTGCTTTGGGTACGTAAAGCCCAAACGACCAAATACCCAAAAAAATATTCTAAAATAGATTTTGTAGTTCGAGTTATAATTTGCAGGCTTAAAAAAGGAAGACTTAACAGAGGAAGTATTATCGGGAAAGCCTGGTCAGCCAGGTTAACCTCTGCAAGTTTACTAAACAATCCATAACCAGTGTCTAAACCTTATTAAATAAATATAACCTTAAAAATAAAAGGAAACTAACTTTGAACAAGAACCCTTCACCAGCATAAAGTCACAAAGTGAGACCGAACTAGTGACCCCTTTTAATGTCTCGTCTATACAGTAACAGTTAACAATGGAAGGTTAACTGAACCGTTGTAGACAAGTACGCTCCGCTAAAGAGGGTACTGAGAGAGAAAAGGCCATTACCAGAGTTAAAAATAAATATTTTATGCACATTGAAAATATGGCAAAACTTTTTACGCCACAAAAATGCACATCTTAACTGAAGATCAGATAAAGTCCAGACACCAGCTCCTGGCCCAGTAGAACAGGCAATACTGTGCAAAAGAGAAGTTAAACTTAATTTTTACATTCATCGCTAATAAAGAAAACACTAGTTTATAGTATAGGTATTTAATGATTTAACGAGGGTAGCGCTAAATCCGTAAGGGTCATGAAGCGCATGCGAAATGAAAACCAATGAGGGTCGATCCAGTTCCCTGAATCAGGAACCCTCCCACCACGATTATCAAGCTTTAAGATCTAACATCTTAGCTAGTTAAGAAAATTTGGTATTGCGGCAACATTCATGGGAAGCGCTAAAACCTTAGGAAAAGGAAGGTAATAGGAGACACGTAGTTTTGAAATTACGTAAAATATGTTGGGGTCCAAACTTCTAAAATAATTTCAGGGGAACAGGACAGAAACCAACACTTCCCCAGAGGCTCCACTAACAGTATTAGGTAATCAGGAGAGGAAACACTAACAGGCTTCACTAATAGAAGCAGACAACGAGCGGGGACACCAAGGAAGCCTCTAATAAAGCACGACAGAAGGGTGGAGAAACCTCACTAAATGGAGCAAGATAAAGGGAGCTGGGAAGCACCAGCTTCATTAAAAACACTGGCAGCTGAGTGGTACAGTAGTATGTACTTGGGCTTGTAAATCTAATTTGTAGCCAATATTACCAGAGGGTTATTAACCCTGCATGCAACTTTCAACAAGTCAAGAATAAACTCTTGCATATATATATATATTATATGCGGGGGCGGTGATCCCCCGAAACACCCTCCAGGTATACTGCAGGTAACCCTGACTATCATACGTAAACAAATTACTTACCTTGCCGAGGCAAGAGCAACAGGAAGAGCAGCAGCACGGCAAGTGAGACTTGACCTGCGTACTTAGAGGTCACCATCGTCACAATGGTCAACCAGGCCTTGAAATTCACTTATAAAAAGTATCGGTTAAAACCAAAAAATTATAAAAAAACATACAACGACGAGTGGACAGGTATATACAGTCTAGGTAACAGTCAATGACCCACTGATGGCCAGTCATAGTTCACCATCCGTTCTCGGTTTTGTTTCCTAAGAAGGTCAAACCACATTATTAAACAAAGACTAGTTTTGATGTTATAGTTTAGATATTAAGCAACAGATGGTGCTGACTAGTGAGATATTCTTTTGTCCTGTAATTATACTGTCAAGGTTTCGATATGGTGTCAAATTAGGGAATAATTTTACATTTTATATATAGTTACTTAGTGGATGTTGAATGATTTACAGACTTTTGGAGCGTAGGATTTTGTATAGTGTGAATCGTGTGAATGTGATAGCAGGTACAGAAGAAGGCTGATCTGATTCCTCGGTGGATTAAAACCCCAGGATCAGTCGGAGACCTATATTTTTGGGGCCCTGAAGCTTGAACTGTTATGAGGGACCCTTCGCAACCAGCAACGGCTAGCCTACATGATACTTTAATAACCTTTTAATTTTTAGTTTTATTATTTTGTATTGAATTACACTATATTATTAATATTATTATTTTTAAAAACCCTTCTCATACATTAGACCCTAATTTTTTCAGCAATGTGGACTAAAGTCGCTCTCCAGGAGCTTTGTCAAGGCGTTGCGTAACGTCTTGACGAAGCTCTTGGAGAGCGAAACGTTGCCAAAATAAAATGTCACATTAGTTGCATTTGTGTCCTTTTACTTAACGTATTATCGGTAATTTTACCAACATTACTACAATTTATCAGAACTTTTAAATCCGTGTGGATTATTCAGCTCAAGGAATAGTGGAGGCTTGATACTCCGTTAGCTTATCTCAAGAAAGACACGTTACCATCCAAATTTACACATACATCGTAAATCTAAAGCGTTACAATATAACAAGTAAAAATAGTTATAACTATGACTATAATTTTTAAAGGGGTGGACCGGTAAGCCAGCGGAAGGCCTCAGTCAGATGACCAAAAGCTCTAACGGCGGGTCATCATCTAAGACCCGCCTCAGGAAACACTTGTCCTGTTTTCTGACGAACCTTACCTAACCGAACCTAATATAACAAGTGAAAAATAACACGGAACGGGTGGGATTTGAACCCATGGTGAATGAATCGCAAAAATCTAAGCCAGTGCATAAGCCACTGGGCCAGCTGGCTACAGGAAGGTGTACAGAAATATACCTAGTTGGATAAATCTTATTGTAGCCAGCTGGCCCAGTGGCTTACGCACTGGCCTGGAGTTTTACCACTCGCCGTGGGTTCAAACAGCACCCGTTCCGTGGTTTGTTTGCAATCGTATTTTACGATTTCGTGAGTCATGGTAACACGTGAAAAATCCCAGAGTTGCTTGAAACGTCGCACAAATGAAGGACTCATTTGTATTTTTGTCTGTTGCAGCAGCTGTGAGGCGGCAACGCCTTGCAACGCCACTCATCGCCGCCACCTCCAACATCATCGTTGAGAAAGCTGATACTTATAACATTTCGACAACGTTAGTCCACAGGATCCTAGAACAAGCTTCACCGAGACTCAAGTGACACCCACAAGAAAAACCCTTCTCCACTTCCGGTGTCTTGCAGCTAACCTCACTACCGTTACTACACTCTCCGGCCGTGGATGGTGAAGAGCACCGTAGTCACGGTGATCTTCACCATAGTCACTTGATCACCGTAGTCACGGTGATCTTCACCATAGTCACTTGATCACCGTAGTCACGGTGATCTTCACCAACTCCAAGTCTGAGGTACTGATTACCTCATTTTTTTTGTATATAGTTCCAGAGACTTCACATTATGTATTTGTATTGTATTAATAAAGCCACTGGATGGCGACATGTCTACAAATAAGGATACCCAGATGGTATAGGCATAAATGGAATAAGATGTTTGTTTTGTAGTTGTTTACTGCGTCAGGATCATCAAGTTTCATGACACTGTGATCGTCGTCAGCGAGAATGTCGGTGGATATTTCTCAACCGGTGGATATTTCTCAACCGGTGGATATTTCTCAGCCCTTCATGCAGGTTAAGGCACACAGTGTACCTTATATATCAGATGAAACAGACATCTGGCTGACGTTATCCCACTTTGGTGCTACACAGGTAGCGCAACAGGGTAGAAGGTAAACTGGATGTGGAGTTCTCCATAAGATGTTGAAATATTCCATGCTGTTCTATGTTATCTTGTCAGCATTTGGGACGCAGGCGAAGGTGTTCTATGTGGGTTATCAGCGTAACTGTTAGACATGTGACAGTTATTATCGTATGATTTTTGTAATTAACACGTCTACCACGTTTAAGTGAGGAGGAAGTTGGAACTTCGAAGCAATGGGTCATAGAGGACTGAGGTGAGGATAGTGAGGATGTGTTGTTACCTTGAGGAAGAGGGACGGAGGCAGAGTTCTCTGTGGCAGTAGCAGTGTTCAGTCTGGTTAGAAAGGAGTTTTTGTTGTAGTAGGTGATAAACCTGTGTCTCAGGTCACTGGTGTGGCTGAAGTGGCGCAACGAGACGCCTACATCACGTCTGTTCTTAGGCGCCAACGCCTCGATGGACATAAGACAGGTGGAAGTCCTGCTTGGGAATAATGCTCCGTACATTTCAGAGTAACATCCTTACTTACGTGCCACACTATTCCAATCTCCACTCACAAAGACTTAGAGAATTACTGCCCTAATAAACTACACCAAATGCTTTCTGACAAAATTATTATTTATCCTAACATCGCCTTTTGCTGGTGAGTACACACACACGAGTGACACAGCACTACCCTGCCACGACACATCCACACTGATAATGCTTTCATCGCCTCCGTTGTCACATTGATAGTAAATAAATGGGCATCATTACAATAAGTGCAACACCTACAGTAAGACAGCACATAAGCCATACATCCTGGGTTCTCTAAATCCCTCACATTCTTCAGGTTGTGCTCCTATCACTCACCACTTCCACCCCATATCTGTGTAACATACCTGCTAACTATGCTTGCCTTGATAACATAAAAGTTCCATTAGCGTTTAGGGTCAATAAACTAAAGCCTAGCAAATGTAGGATGCCTCCTCAACTACTGTTATTTTCATTCACACTCCTTCATCTACAACACTTCTACGAGGTGTGTCCCCGGAAAGCTTGGGCTCCTTTGCTATGATCGTATTGATTTCCACACCCCCAGAATCTCAGTCAGGGTCTTCTTTTTAAGTTGCCTTTGCGCCATCGTTAAAACATCACACCGCTGCTCATTTCCTAAGAAACACGACTCCAACCTCTCCCATTTCAACGAGGCATCTTGTGAGGCCCCCATCACTTCACTGACCTGAATCACAGACCTCTCAGCACAGACGGGATCGAGGCGTCCGGTGAGGCCGCCTCAGCACCAGGCGTATCACCAATCACAGCGGAATCCCTTCTCCCCAGAGAGGGATACAATTTCCGACACATCAACATTCGACGCAGATCTACGACGCTCCACTGCCACTGTGAGGTCTGCCTCCGCCACCTATTTTACAGGAGCACCTCCGTTCACCACTGCCTCTCACTTCGTTACTATCATATCCTTTCAGCACGATCCTTTTTGGTTTGATCCATTCCCAACAACTTCGAAGATCAGATTTCTTCCAATGATGCAGACGGTTCGGGACACTCGGTTGTCCCTTCTGACTGGAACATTCTCCAGCTATATGATCGTTGCTGTAACATGTGTAGGTACGCTGCTGCTATCATATAGCACACCTGCACCTACATCCCAAATGTTGACAAGATAACATAGGTCTCCAGGGGGTATTTCAACATCTTGAAATTGTGCCGATTATCCTCGTGTCCCGTTGTAAGTTGGTAACTACGCTATCGTACCACTCAGACGGCAACAGCTTCACAAACGTGCATTTCGCTCCCCATCGGTTATTTCGTATGTTCCCGGGATTATTGTTGACGGCAACACAGTCGATGCACTGGACCTGAAAGTTCCCTTCAGTATCAATAACGATAGTATTAAGGCGTTTCCTCTGACCGATAGTACATACAACAAATCACAGAACGGATGGTTTGTTTGCAATTGTGTTATTACGATTTCATGAGCGCATGCAACAAAATTCGAACCACCTGTGGGAATATAAAGAAAACTACCAAGGCACGAAGCACACGTCTTCACAAGCTGCGTATTGAGTAAACTAATGGAAACTACAGTTAGGGATATCATCACCTTCCTTGAAGACGCCAACTCTTAACTCAAGATCAACATGCTTTTTGCAATAAAATATCCTTCCTAACAAATTTACTAGAGTCTTTTATTTTAGCTACATCTAAAAAATGGGAGAGCTACATACCACAGACGTAGCATGACTCAAAATACAACATAGATTACCTAATACAACTGAAGGTTCACGGTGTAAGTGACAATCTCCCGAACTGAATCAGTGATTTTCTCACTGACAAAATATCTGAGAAGAAAGGTAAGGAGTAGGGGGGTCCATCACGGGTTGGTACATGGACTAGTCTTGTTCTTAATATGCATAAACGATTCGGAATTGAAACTCAGGTTCAATGTTGCAATGTTTGCAGATGACACGAAATTAGGGAGATGTGCTGCATCCATGACCAGAGAGGCCTGGACAGTGATTTGAAAATGAAAATGAAAATGTTTATTTCCTTGTAAATCTTACAATGTGTGATTTACATGTTATAAAATATTAATTACAAAGAAGGCCACTAGCATGCCTAGGGATTTCGGGAATAAATTTCAGTGTGGACAAAGGATAGGTAAAGAACTCTCAAGATAAACACAAATGGATATAACTTAAATGGAATCCAACTCATAGAGACTAAGGAGCAGAAAAACTTTGGAATAGTTATGAACAATGATTTGAATATTTTAAGCAATATCTTGCTACCAGCAGCAAGGTCAACACAATCCTTGGTTTCAGTCCCTCAGCCTTGGTATTAGGTGGTCAGTCCCACAAACCGTGACTGATAAGTGATAACTAGAGGGTGTTTCACACGTAGGAGGCCCCGAGTTGGTACTCCCGTAGTTGCAACCGTCTTGTTTGTATGTCTGTAGCAAAGGATAACTCGGGGCCTCCTACGAGTGAAACACCCTATACTTCTTCTTCTGTCTCTAGTGTTATGTTCTTGTTATGTTCTTGTTATACACTCAAGCGTCTCCTTCTATAACTTGTCAGTAATGTACTATTAATATGACCCTTATCATATTTCTCATCTCCACTCAGGCAAATAATAGAACCTTTTTTCCCCACTCTCAGACAGTTGTGTCGCCTGAGCGGCTAGTTTATTGTACACCTGTAGTTCACTCTGTGGTCAGTAGTGAAAAAAAATATTACAGAGGTCACAATGGGTATTTATCAGGCCACACAGGGCAAAGTTACATCATAAAAATTGTATTTCGGTCATTTTACACATTACAATTCCTTCATAGAGGGAATGAACACAATACAATAGTGTACACAATACAATAGTGTACACAATACAATAGTGTTCACAATACAATAGTGTACACAATACAATAGTGTACACAATACAATAGTGTTCACAATACAATAGTGTACACAATACAATAGTGTTCACAATTCAATAATGTACACAGTACAATAATATACACAATACAATAATGTACACAATACAAATTCATGAAACTTTAAATATCTTATTATTACTTAGTTACTCGTCATTATTGAGCTGGGGAATGGGAGGCGATCTGGATCGATCTAGGCTCTAGGGATTCTAGATTCAGTTCCTTGGACCAAGAACCCCCCTCAGCATCATCAAAGCACCTCCACTGAGGGGGGTGTAGAGGTGTAGCAAGTGATATGATGTAATGTGTCAAAATATTTTAATGCAAGTCCATATTTTTTTTTCCTTTGAGACTGGTAAGAAAAACTTCTTTGAGTGCCACGGCCCTCCTTGCCCGGGTACGTGCCAGGGATGAACACAACTCCACCTGGCAGTGTTCACTATTGACATGCACCATAACTCATGTTGACAAAGTGACACACGTTGCAGAACAAATTTTATTCTGGGATCTCGTGGCTCTCTGTGTCACAACTCTGTTTCTCTTTCCCTTTAACAGACCCAATAAAAACCTTCTTATGCAACTTATTCTCTACTACACAAATAACCCGCACAGACAGAAACTTATGACGACGTTTCGGCCAGACTCGGACCATTAGCTAGTCACAGTGTATCAATAGTTAATATGCGGGTTATTTTTGTATTGTTCCAGTCACGGTATTGTACCTTTGTGCTCTTTACGCTTCACTAGTCTGCAGTACGTAGTTTATATTGCTTCACTAGTCTGCAGTACGTAGTTTATATTGCTTCACTAGTCTGCAGTACGTAGTTTATATTGCTTCACTAGTCTGCAGTACGTAGTTTATATTGCTTCACTAGTCTGCAGTACGTAGTTTATATTGCTTCACTAGTCTGCAGTACGTAGTTTATATTGCTTCACTAGTCTGCAGTACGTAGTTTATATTGCTTCACTAGTCTGCAGTACGTAGTTTATATTGCTTCACTAGTCTGCAGTACGTAGTTTATATTGCTTCACTAGTCTGCAGTACGTAGTTTATATTGCTTCACTAGTCTGCAGTACGTAGTTTATATTGCTTCACTAGTCTGCAGTACGTAGTTTATATTGCTTCACTAGTCTGCAGTACGTAGTTTATATTGCTTCACTAGTCTGCAGTACGTAGTTTATATTGCTTCACTAGTCGGCAGTACGTAGTTTATATTGCTTCACTAGTCGGCATTACGTAGTTTATATTGCTTCACTAGTCTGCAGTACGTAGTTTATATTGCTTCACTAGTCTGCAGTACGTAGTTTATATTGCTTCACTAGTCTGCAGTACGTAGTTTATATTGCTTCACTAGTCTGCAGTACGTAGTTTATATTGCTTCACTAGTCGGCAGTACGTAGTTTATATTGCTTCACTAGTCTGCAGTACGTAGTTTATATTGCTTCACTAGTCTGCAGTACGTAGTTTATATTGCTTCACTAGTCGGCAGTACGTAGTTTATATTGCTTCATTAGTCGGCAGTACGTCTTTCAGACCTACCATAGCTAAGAGTTGTAGAGTAATTTTTTTTCCCTCGAAGGCTTCCTGCAGTGATGGCAGTGATGGCAGTGATGGCAGTGACGGCAGTGATGGCAGTGATGACGAAATGCTGCAGTTTCTCGTAAGCAGCTGCAAGCGTGACGTGGGGAATGACAACAGTCTTGAGCGGACACTCGCCGCAAGAACTACCTCGCTACTGACAAAGGTTAAAGGACTCGCAGGAGCGCACACGTCTGACGCAGGGGGTGAGCGACGACCACCGGCAGGACCATGAAGCCAGCGGAATGGATGAGTCTGGTCCGCTTGTTGTTAAACATGATGTCGAACTCCACTTTAGACCATGGTGTCGTTACAGGTAAGGTTTCTAGCTCCAGTTCCTCGACTAACATCATAGACAACCTGGGGGTCAAAATAGATCATAGACAACTTAGTGGCTTCAGCTGCATGACTGACTCAGCTAGTTTCTTAAAACTTAACGAACTTACCTGGGCTATTAAATTTGCATATCATCTTTTCGTTAACAATCCAAAGTGCTTTAATCCCAAGGAAAGAAAATACAGTGTGAGTAAATAAAAGGAAAGTACAGAACTCTTGGTGTAAAACCGTCTCACTAAAGCCATCGAGATCTCTCCGGCTTACTGAGGTCCCTAATGAACACCCGTCGGGCTCATGGTTGAACCCCAGGGGCTCACGGTTGAACCCCAGGGGAAAAGAAAAAAGTAAAGTTTCATGGAAGAAGAAAATTTATTGACCAGACCAAGAATTCATTAGCGCTATAACCTTTCGACTGTTTTACTTAAGTTCGCAAACAGTTTAATGGAGCAATATTTTCTCCACGTATACAGTCACTTAATGTATGTATTCTGAGGAGCAGTGACTTTCAGTCGACTCGCGAGATCGCAATAACACGATTGCAAACAAACCACGGAACGGGTGGGGTTCGAACCCATGGCGTTCAAACTAAATCCATTCCGTGTTTTTTTTTCAATGACTGTAAAGTGTGTATATAAACTACATCGATGTTTGGTCGCATCATATTTCCTAAAGAACCATAAGCCAGGTTGGTGTGTTGGTTTAAAGACTTTACGAGGGTCTTTAAAACTGTATTTTAACCCCTAAAACTGTCACTGAAATAAACAGTCAGTGTACATATACACTCAGAGATGTACGTACACCTGAAGGTCTATACTCTGCCTATTTGATGAGCAGTTTTGACTGTTGCCTCAGAAATTATTTAGCTCATCATATGTGGAGCAAAATAATCACCACTAAAAAGTGTAAATAAACCTGTAGGCGGAGCCCACTTATACAGCAGGTTATGTCCCGGGCTACAGCTGGACCCCGCTTATACAGCAGGTTGTCCCGGGCTACGGCTGGACCCCGCTTATACAGCATGTTATGTCCCGGGCTACTGCTGGACCCCACTTATACAGCAGGTTGTCCCGGGCTACGGCTGGACCCCGCTTATACAGCAGGTTATGTCCCGGGCTACGGCTGGACCCCGCTTATACAGCAGGTTATGTCCCGGGCTACGGCTGGACCCCACTTATACAGCAGGTTGTGTCCCGGGCTACGGCTGGACCCCGCTTATACAGCAGGTTATGTCCCGGGCTACGGCTGGACCCCACTTATACAGCAGGTTATGTCCGGGCTACGGCTGGACCCCGCTTATACAGCAGGTTATGTCCCGGGCTACGGCTGGACCCCGCTTATACAGCAGGTTATGTCCCGGGCTACGGCTGGACCCCGCTTATACAGCAGGTTATGTCCCGGGCTACGGCTGGACCCCGCTTATACAGCAGGTTATGTCCCGGGCTACGGCTGGACCCCGCTTATACAGCAGGTTATGTCCCGGGCTACGGCTGGACCCCACTTATACAGCAGGTTATGTCCCGGGCTACGGCTGGACCCCGCTTATACAGCAGGTTATGTCCCGGGCTACGGCTGGACCCCGCTTATACAGCAGGTTATGTCCCGGGCTACGGCTGGACCCCGCTTATACAGCAGGTTATGTCCCGGGCTACGGCTGGACCCCGCTTATACAGCAGGTTATGTCCCGGGCTACGGCTGGACCCCGCTTATACAGCAGGTTATGTCTCGGGCTACGGCTGGACCCCACTTATACAGCAGGTTGTGTCCCGGGCTACTGCTGGACCCCACTTATACAGCAGGTTGTGTCCCGGGCTACTGCTGGACCCCGCTTATAAAGCAGGTTATGTCCCGGGCTACTGCTGGACCCCGCTTATACAGCAGGTTATGTCCCGGGCAACTGCTGGACCCCGCTTATACAGCAGGTTATGTTCCGGGCTACTGTTGGACCCCGCTTATACAGCAGGTTACGTTCCAATCTACTGCTGTATAGTGAAACATGTCTATTTTACACTTTCAAATGCATATAAAAGCCTGATAGCATGTTTACACTATCATATATTAAGTGAACAATAGAGCTAGGCCTAAAAAAATGCATATACACTAAACACATTACTTAACTTAAAATATTTTCGTCCTTAGCTTAGAGTGAGTGGTGAATATATTTATTGTAGAAAGTCTGAATAAATAAAGAATGGGTAAAATTGACAACCGATGTATTAGCGAAACGCTGTAAAGCGAGGCCCACCTGTATTTCTTAGATATTTTACTTCTAATTAATGAGAGAAATTGCAGGGTTTGTTTGGTGGGTGTTTCGGGTTATTGGGGGCGTCTTGCTGGGTCTCACTGAGCGGGTCTCACTGAGCGGGTTGGATTGTGACCCCCGTACCACTGCTGGGTGTAACTGAACAATCTCCCCCGTACCACTGCTGGGTGTAACTGAACAATCTCCCCCGTACCACTGCTGGGTGTAACTGAACAATCTCCCCCGTACCACTGCTAGGTGTAACTGAACAATCTCCCCCGTACCACTGCTAGGTGTAACTGAACAATCTCCCCCGTACCACTGCTAGGTGTAACTGAACAATCTCCCCCGTACCACTGCTGGGTGTAGCTGAACAATCTCCCCCGTACCACTGCTGGGTGTAACTGAACAATCTCCCCCGTACCACTGCTAGGTGTGAGTAACTGAGCAATTTCTGGCTTACCTGTGTTAAGTATCACTTATCAATGATTAAATAAAAGAATCAACCTCCAGTGTTTTGGGATAATCTGTGAAGACTTCCGTGACAAGCCATACCGGAACCCACTAATAATAATAATAATTATTATTATTATTATTATTATTATTATTATTATTTCTACCAATACATGATATAACTTATACAGATCTAGCTGACATATCTGGTTATGTAGAGCATTTCGGGCAAATTAGGTTAATTTTGTCCCCCAGGATGCGACCCACACCAGTCGACTAACACTCAGGTACCTATTTACTGCTAGATGAACAGGGACAGCAGGTGTCTTTAGGAAACACGTCCTAATGTTTCCACCCGTATCGGGGATCGAACCACAGATCTCAGTGTGTAAGCTGAGTGCGCTACCAACCGAGATACGCCACACTTTGTCCCATCATAAAATGTTCAAGGCTGACACATCAGCTTCACTGGTCCTGTTCGTGTTATTAACAGTTTCCGTGTGTGGGTTATGGCTGGGTAATACGAGGAATTAGACACATGTACAGCACCTGGGTATCTTAATTTGAAGACCTCTCACCAATCAGTGGTATTTCCAGTTCAATACAGAGATGGTTAGGTCAGATAAGTTTTGTCAGGAAACAGGACAAGTGTTTCCTAACGCGGGTCTTATTAATACGATGACCCACAGCTGGGGCTTTTGGTCATCTGACCGAGGCCTTCTGCTGGCTTACCCCTCCACCCCTTTATTAATTGTGGTTATAATTACGAAGACAGTAGAAGGACTATATACAGAAGACAGTGGAAGATGAGGTAATCAGTCTCTTAGCCTAGAAATCGACGTTCATTACCTTAACCTTGATGGAAAAGATACTGGTTGGAGTAATGTCTTTAAATAAAGATACCCAGATGCTGCCCATGTGTCTAACTCCTCATCTTATCTGTACAGTACACCATTACTACAGTGATACTGTACAGTACACCATTACTACAGTGATACTGTACAGTACACCATTACTACAGTGATACTGTACAGTACACCATTACTGCACTGATACTGTACAGTACACCATCATTGCAGTGGTCCTATTATTGGATTAAGTGTAAATTGTATATGTTGGTGGTTCTTGTTATGTACGCACCTGAGGTTGCCGGGGGTCGAGGAACATCATGTGGCCTGTACTCTGAGTTCTCATGATTACTGACGTCCAGGGACATGACCTATTTTATTTTCATACGGTGTTTGCCTCCTCTAATAAGAGGTACACAGTAGCATCTAATGATTATAATTATAACCATAGTTTTTAAAGGGGTGGAGGGGTGAGCCAGTGTAAGGCCTCTGTCAGATGACTAAAAGCTCCAGCTGTGGGTCATCACATGACTAAGACCCGCGTCAGGAAGCACTTGAAGTTGTGACATTGTGCTTTTGATGATACGTTAGTGCGGTGTTTATTCCCAGGTCTTTCTCTTTGTCACAACTCACAAAATGGTGTCGCTGCTTTGCACTTACTGAGATCGCATTCAAATACCCATCTTCCTGGACACAATTTTTCAACTCTTTCGAATCAAAGCTCGAGCAAAGCTCCCTGACTCACGTACCTACACTCCTCTCGTTTCCAACCCTCGTGATCACATCATCAGAACCTTCAACATTAAACTTCGGACTCTCTCTCCGATCTCTGTCCTCCTGACTTTGACCTTCTTCAACGTTTCCGTTTTATTTGTCCCTCTCTGCCTTTTTTCTATAGTCTTCCTAAAACTCATTGCCAGGATCAGTCTGGTGATGGTTCGCTATGCAGATCTGGTCACAATGTGGCTAAAATGGATATCAAAATGGCATAAAATACCGACAGGTTGGTAAGCCGTTTCGGAATAAAGATGCCTAACTGTTGCCTATGTGTCTTACCAAGTGACTTCAATACACAAATAAGCTGCTCATACGAGACTAAAACTTATGACGACGTTTCTGTCTGACTTCGACCATTAACTAGTGACAGTATTGTGTATTTTTATTCATTTAAGTGTCTACAAATGAATCACGGAACGGTTGGGGCTTGAACCCATGTCAAGGTGAACCCATGGCAAGTGAACCCATGCCAAGTGAACCCATGCCAAGTGAACCCATGGCAAGTGAACCCATGGCAATTGTGTTATTACGGTTTCGGTAGTTGTGTCAACAAGTTTTTAATCATAAAATTCGTAAATTGTTATTTTATTTTACATCAAGTGACTCCACCATTAACCCGAGTCGTTATTCCTCGCCCTACAGACTCGCCCGTGTGTGGAGGTTGTTGTGTCACCAAGGGCGGGGTAGTCCGCTTGAACTTCGAATTATGGCAAAAGGAGCCATGCGTCTCTTGCCTGTGCCAAAATGGTGTGGAGTCGTGTACTAGACAAGAGTGCCACCCTACCACCACCACCACCACCCCTACCACCACCACAACCCCTACCACCACCACAACCCCTACCACCACCACAACCCCTACCGCAACTACCATCACCCCCACCACTACCACTACGAAAGCGCCCAGCAACGCCATTCTGAGATTTATAAACGCTATTCTAGGATCTGGCTACGCCGTCCCGGACGCTAGAAATGCCACCTCAATACCTTGCGGTGGTGTGCAAATGCCCGGAGACGTCTCAGTACCCAGGGACATGTGCTGCTGCCCATCCAATTGTCCCTCACCGTAAGTAAACCTATGGATTTCATTTTATATGCTGTACTTTCATCAAGATTGATAGACTGAACACATAGATTCCAGGCTGAGGGACTGATTACCTCAAACTACTCCTCTTTTTATGCCGTTCTTTATATTGGACTGATGAAGCTACAGTGTGGTGAAACGTTTCCTCTTTAATATGATTGTATCATCAATATATATCAAATTCAAGGTTGAATTAATTTGCCAATCTATTTTGATTCTCTTGTGACCTCCACAGAGAGTTACTGACGCTGGTACCAGCCATTAACCAACAGCGCCGGAAAATACCACCTCTTATACATTCAATACCAGAAATAATGGAAGCAAAGCCAACTGCAACACCATCGCTGCCTGCGACACCATCGCTGCCTGCAACACCACCGCTGTTTGCAACATCACCTCTGCCTGAAACACCCCCTCTGCCTGCAACATCATCTCTGCCTGCAACACCACCTCTGCCTGCGACCCCATCGTTGCCTGCAACACCACCGCTGTTTGCAACATCGCCTCTGCCTGAAACACCACCTCTGCCTGCAACATCACCGCTGCCTGCAACACCATCGCTGCTTGCAACACCACCTCAACCTGGGTAAGCAAATACTGTACGTTCATGCCATGGATGTTTTTAAATTCTAAACCTCCTGAGGTAGAACTCGATTCTCCTCAGGATGGTCGACAGTCCTCAGGATTAAAGTTTTATCTGACGCTACGTTCAATCTGACGCTACGTTCAATCTGACGCTACGCCATTGCGCTGAAGGTTGTGTGTGTGTAATCGTTCCGTTCGTGACTGCATAAATTTTGGTTTTTGAGATTTCTGAGGCTTTAAATCAGTCTTCCTGGCGGAAAAAGAAGTTACATTATATTTAAGTTTATTTACAAATACAGTTCTTTTTTTTTTTAATAATGTGAAAGCACCGGGAAAGATACGAACCTTCGTCAAGGATTTAGTGTCATCTGATACACTCTTTCTCACTCTAGATTTTGTGTGGAAGTGGATGGTCAGATCTACGAAGACGGGGACGAGTGGGAGATACCTGGAGACAACTGCGTCCATAAGAAGTGTAATAACAGCAGAGTAACTCTTATTTTCATGGAATGTCCCCCGTCGCCTTGGATGAACTGCAAGCAGGTGGCTAGGCCTGGGATATGTTGCCCTGAGTGGGACTGTCTGTAAGTAGTGAATCGAATCGGAATTATTATCACAGTTTTAATCGAAACTGCTGCTACAATAACATTTTATGAGAAAGGTTAAGCAAAATCCTATTATCATATTTCAAGCAGTGAACTTTAACACTTTTTCAGTGATTTATATGCATATTTTAGCTAAAAACTGAAGTATATTTAGTCGCCCTCTTGACCTTACAACACGGAATCTCAAGATGTAAATAAAGCCACTGCTTGGGTATCAGGCTGAGTGTATTGTTTTCGTAGTTATTTAGAAACCTCAATTGTTATTATATCCATATGAAAACATTAAGTTATCCCTCTCAGGATAATAGATGGAGTAGAGGTAATCAACTCTAATCCAACGGAGGGAAGGCTAGTTCTAATTCCTTGGATAGAAAAGCCTTCACTAGCATCAAAACATCCTCCTTGGTGGGTTTAAAGGCCTCGAGATGGGATCCAACCTGAGACACACATTTTGTACCTCGATAGAAGGGTGACAAAGTTAGTGCCACAGCTGAATAAAATAAACAACTTGAAGTTGTGTGACTTGTAAATGGTCCAAGTCGGACCGAAACGTCGTCGTGGGTTTCTCTCTCCCATGTGCTGGTTATCTGTAACTTGAAGTTTGTTAGAGCAGCCGCTGACCTCACCAGAGACTAGCTATAAAGACTCCACCCAAAAGAAGGAGTTATACAATGAAATTAACAACAATAAAAGTATTTGTAAATATTGTGTGAATTATTATAAATCATTAACTTCCATAAACAATGTAAGACTTCATTTATTTGGCTCCTCTGAATGATTGTTTTTCATTTCTCCTCAACAGAGATGCGTCACTAGCAACTACAATGCAATCAGAGCAGACTACAACATCACTACAGTCTCTCACCATACCAGTGGAAACTACAATGCCATCATTGCCGACTAATCCCCCTGGGTAAGCAAATACATCCATGTGCAGGTTTTCTTTCAATTCCCCATTGATCAACATAGCCACGATTGAGAATGGGTTTTTCCCACTGTTTTCAATGCCACGTCAAGATTTAATGCCTCTGTGCGTGTCTCCTTTGTACATAACATACAGTCATTCAATACTAAATAGCGTCACATGTTTCTAATTCTGAGTGCATTCTCGACCTGGAAGGGGGATTTGAAGTCATTTATTTACATGTGTCTCAAATACCTGACCTGACAGTTGTTTTTTTCAGAGATTTTACGTCTTTACTCACGAAATAACACGATTGCAAACAAAGCACGGAACGGGTGGGGTTAGAATCCATGGCAAGTGAATCCCTTTCCATGGATTCAAACACCATCCTTTCCCTGATCTGATATGCAATGCTTTCTGTTTTTTTTATTATGGTTTAGAAGCGCAGGTAGGCGCATCTAAAACACTGGCAGGTGGCCTGCCAGTGTTGCTGTAATAGACCAGGATTGGTGTGACCAAAACTGGTGTGTCTCGTGGGCATCTTGTCCTCTCGTCTCTGGAGAAAATTTACTCAATGAATGGAAGTGTTTTTTGGTACAACGTTTTACCCACACGGAGGGGAGGAGGTTGCGTCATCAAGTACAGTGTAAAACCCTCCCCTCCCTTGGGCGAAACGATGGAAAAATGAAAGTTTCCCTGCGCTTATTGTGTTTCTACTATCTGTCTGTAATTGCGCCTTACTTCTACATACTTTCCGTCTCTCTCCTATCATAATGATAATATGTATGTGTAAAATACTATCGTTTGTAACTTTAAATGTGAACTAGATCATTCTGATGATTTAAAAGCTCATTCTGATGTTAAAAAGTTGTCTGTTTTATAAGATGTTAATTAAATGTATAAGCTTCTACTAAATGCCTCTTCTACATTCATGGTCTAGGTCGCGGGGGCGTTGACCCCCGGAGCTCCCTCCAAGTGTAGTGCTTATTCAGATTGAATAACCTCGTTTTTTTCAATCTAGCTTTTGTGTGGATGTGGATAGTAAGATCTACGAAGACGGGGACGAGTGGGAGATACCTGGAGAAAACTGCGTCCATAAGCAGTGTAACAACAGCAGAGTAAATACTGTGTTCATGGAATGTCCACCGTCGCCTGGAAGGAACTGCCAGCAGGTGGCGAGGCCTGGAATATGTTGCCCTGAGTGGCACTGTCTGTATGTACTGAGAGCTTTTGTTGAGTTATTGCCCTTGAGTTCTCGCTGAGTGCCTAAAGTGTGCCGTAGCTCGATGGCTACTGCACTCAGCTCACACTATGAGGTCCGGGGATCGATCTCCCAGTACGGCTGGGTAAATATTAGGACGTATTTCCATAAAGCACCTGCTGTCCATGTTCACCCATCAGTAAGATAGGTACCTGGGTGTTAGTCGACTGGTGTGGGTCGCATCCTGGGACAAAATTGATCTAATTTGCCCGAAATGTTCTGCATAACAAGGGGCTTTCTATATAGTAGTAAGTCACTGACGTCAGCTAGGCCTGTATGCCTTGTACATGTACTTGTAGAAATAAAGATATTATTATTATTATTATTATTATTATTATTATTATTATTAAACAAAATATAACTTCTTATAGAATCAGACGATCAAGTTTTGCTTAGTTCGTAATGTGAAGACCTTCAGAAGGCTTCAGGAGGCTTCAGGAGGCTCCAAACTGAACCAAATTGATGCCAGATAATTTGAATGTTTTTTCTTATGACTGACTTGGCTGCTGAGAATATATATGGGATTTCTTGACAGTGTTAAATCTACAAAACACCTTTCAACTTATATGAATTTGATAAATGGTTTAATAAACCGACAAGTTGGTAAATGAGACACGTGCAACATTTGGGTAGCTTTTTTCTAGAAACGTTTCGCCAGCCAGTGGCTTCGCTGCATTGGACTAAAGAAGCCACTGGCGGGCGAAACGTTTCCAGAATAAAGATTCCTCATTTGAGTTATTAAAGACTCCGCCCTGCCCGAGAGTTTTGCTCCCTGCATGCAACATGCATGCAACATACATGCAATATATATGCAACATTCATGCAATATGCATGCAATATACATGCAACATACATGCAACATGAATTAAACATGCATGCAACATGCATACAACATAAAGACAACATGCTTGCAACATACATGCACTGTGCTTGCAACACTTGCAAAACTCACGACTTTAAGTAACTTTATATTATTATTCTTACTGTAGGAAAATTTACATCATCAGACACAACATTCATCTTATTATGAGTATAAGTGGAGTGAAAGTTTTCCAAATATTAAGTTTAATAACATGAAAATTCAAGCAGGATTTTTAACAATTGAATAATTTTTTTTTTATATTTTATTTAAGAGGACAAAAACATATAATAACACAAATCCAATAACAAAATTCAAACATGAATACTTGCAAATTACAAGTGCTGACCATAACTCAACACGTATCTCGTAAAATCCAAAATGACACATTTTTTCACAATTTGCTATGAAATTAGACACCACATACTCTCAAATATGTGCAAAGACATTCCCTGAGGACTAATAACATAATGCACATACAAAATAATAGCCAAAATACCAAATGAAGGCAATCAGTTAACAAAATATAAACATACTAACATGCACCTAATAAAATCCCTACCCATCTTCATGATACATAAACATACAATACCAGTATAAATATATATACAATCGCCTCAGGCTTATCTACAATAAATTTATGAATGCAGGTGTATACATACTGAAAATAAACAACAATAACCAAAACCTAATACCCATTATATTACATACACTGCTGTGTACAGGACTACCCACCCGTGAAAACCCCTTCTCACAATGTATAATAGAACACATAGCAATACTAAAATTCCAATGTGAATTCTTGAATATTTTTTTTTTTTATTATTATTTTATTTGGAGAGACATATATACAAATATATTATACAGAGCCATGCCATGGTCTGAAACAAAGCTTATATAACAAAATAAGCAGTATAGAACGAAAATTAACAACATAACAACACCCTTATTAGTTAGTCTGGGGTAATATATTAACCATGAACAATAAATGCATAGGTAAAGCGACAACATGCCATGTCTTACGTTAACCCCTACATGTCGTACAATGACATGCTGAAATAAAAATTAACTAAACATATTAAATCGGAACAACAATCGTACTTTTGTTGAGAGTTTTAATGTGAATTTCCATTAAGGGACATAATTATACCAACACAGTACACAAGACACTACCCTGCCAAGACAATTAACACCAAAATCCATACATTAACATCACAATCAGTATAACAGAAATGGTACTATAAGCAGTGAAACAGAATTTATAACATGAAGCACACAATTTTTTTTTTTTTTTATTAAAATATTTTATTTGAAACATAAACCCGACTCATAAAGGTTTATCGTACATCACTTGTTTATATATTTATTCAGAGAACATAAATTTTACCAATTTATCCCACAAAACCACATAGACTTTGATACTCCAATCATGATATCCGAGTGCAAACCTGAACAGATATATATCATGATGAGAAATGATGCCGGATATGAATCCAACGAATTTGCATCAACAACTAAGTCAACAAACCCCTACTTCCAAAACAAAAGTAACTACCAAACCAAAGCAAATGTCACATAGTAAGGATTATAACTCAAAGAAAACTTACTTTGACATAGCAACGAGAAAACCAGCGCACCACAAGAATACCTTGACCATAGTCTACGGATTCATTACAATCCCAACCTAAGACTATCATGTACAGTACAGTAGTGACTGAAGAAACCTCCTCTTCCTCACCCCCCTCAGCCAAACCAAAGCCCTTGCACCGAAAAAAAAAACCCCATGAATTTAAAGGTAACCAAAAAGAAAGAAACCACACACATACAGCCTCGACTAAATCAACCCTATGCCCCGAAAGTCGTCCGTCAAACCCTGACCCACACAGAGTGCCAAGTCACCCGTATGTCTACCCCAATACTCACCCCTTAAAACCCCAACCAAGCAAACCCTCCTCACCCTTTCCCTACACCAGCATACATACAAATGAAAAACCCTTATATAAGCAACGTTTGTCACCCGACCACCCAATACGTATCAGTCGTCAAGCCCTCTTCCAACTCACGTCTACCCCAATAGATCCGCAATCCTCAACTCCTGTACGATTGATTGAAATCAGTTTCCCATGCTCTCCCATACACTACACGATTTCTGCATTTCGTCCTATAGATGCAAGCAGAAAGAGCTTTGACCCTTTCCCTGCTCCCAAATCCCTAAGTCTCCATGAACCACACAAAATCTACTAGATAATACATGAGACCCCTTCGTCTGAGCATTAAGTCCCCTGAGGTCTAGAAACATTGCCCTCAAAAACGAGATGCCCCCACCCCCATATGGCGAAGCCCTCCCGGCCCACTCCCGTATTGGCCCCAAAGATTCACAAAAATATATCCCATGCAGTGTAGTATCCAATTCCCACATCTCACACATGCACCATCTCTCACCAAACCCATGCTCACTAAAGAAGCCTTTGACGCTACAGCATCATGTAAAAACCTAAACATGAACTCCCGATCCCTAGACCTCAGCTTCAACCCCTTTAATCCCCCCCATATCTCAGCCCAACCATATATAGGATATATCGACACGCATTCTATCACCTGATGAGATCCCCCCAAAATACCTAGCCTACCAACCGAGATGTCCTGCGGGTGTCTTACCACCATCAAACTTCTTAATATGTCCTTACCATATACCAGAGACCTGTCATCCCACCATTCACTCATCTCCCGGAGTACCCCCCACTCCTTCTTCCCTGACCTGCCTAATCCACCCTCCGCACCAGACAACGTTTGAGGTACAAGCACAACAGTCTACATTCTAACCAAATTAATCCCAAACCCCCAATTTCACACTGTTGCGCACAACGTTACGCCCTACCCAATGTCTTCCACCAGCCCACACATACTTAAAACCATTCGTTCCAGAACCTCCACGTCAGCCTGTAATAAAGGGAATATGGCAGCTACATACCACAGCTTACTATAAACCATACTATTCACTATTATTACCCTCTGTCTCAAAGTAACTTCCTTCGCTCTCCAAACCTGCAGTAGGTCCGTCGCCCCTGTATCACCCTACGAGAATTCAATTTTCTTGCCAAACTACGATCCTTCATAAATTCCACCCCACATATCCTCACACTTGAAACGACGTGCCACACCTGACTTCTGCCCAACGTCCCTCCCACCCAAGTACCTACCTCCAATAATTTTGTTTTACTATCGTTTATTCTCATCCCAGTTGCTCCACAAAAACACGAACAATGTCCCCACATTTACCAGGCCCTGCTCCGAACCCACAAGTACCGTAGTGTCGTCCACATACCCTACGATGCCCGTGCGTTCTTTTGCCTCATCAACATTCATCCACACCCCTACCTCAATTAATCTGTAAAAGGGTCCTGTAAACATGCAAATAATATCTGTGAAAGGGGACAACCCTGCCGCAGACCCCTACCCATTGGAACCAAATCCCCAATCTACCATTCACCTGTACTCTGACACACGCTCCCCATACAACCTCTCAATCCACTTCACAATTTCTTCCCAAAACCCTGCCTTCTCATTATGTCATACAGCACGTCCCTTTCCACACTATCATATGCACCCTTCCAATCTAAAGCCAAAACACCTCCTTTCCCATGTGCAACATAATCTTTAATTCGCTCAAGACCATTTACCACACTCCTACCAGGTATTCCACCTTGCCCCTCTGCAATCACCTTCCCCAACACTTTCTTTATTCTATTACCTAGTATTTTAGCCAATATTTTATAGTCCGCATTCATTAGAATTATAGGCCTATAATTACTCAGAGAATCCTCCCCCCCTCCCTTCCTGACTAAAACTACAACCCCAATACTACTTTCTCCTTCCCCCACCCCTGCGGACTTCATACAATTCATCAAGCGCACTAGACAGTCCCTCACCGCATCCCAATTCTTCCTATAAAATTCATTTGCTATACCATCTATTCCTGGGAGACTCCCTTACTCAACCCATCCACTGCTGCCCACACCTCCTCCTCGCTAATAACACCTCCCATAGCCTCTCTATCCCTCTCCTCCAACTGCTCTTGAATTCCCTCCAAAAGGAGATTCCTATACTCCAACCCCACATCCACACTACTCAAAAACGTGCAAACCATTTATCCACAAATACCTGACTGCCTCTGTACCCCGAATTACCATACCCTGCTCATAACTCTCCAGCCTCTGCTCGACTTTCATACATTCTATTGTCCTCGCCTCACGTTTTCGCCTACAGTGACTCAACACCGTTTTTGACGGCCTATCACCCACTAACAGATCATCTATACCAGCTTTCATGCGCACGCCTCAAACCTCTCTATCTGTATGTCCCATAACTTTTCCTTTAATACACGGATTTCCCCGTTTCATGACGACCACCTTTTTCATAACAACCCTGTAATTGCCCCTCCACATACTTCATCAAACCGCATCTCCACCCCGCCTCCTCTCTACCCAACCGCTGATAAAACTCCCTAATTCGCGGCTTGCCCACATTCATCCACCACCCTAACAAGTTATCCTGCCTCTCACTCCTCGCCCATAACCTCCCCACCATTCGCTAAACTGCATTGATTTATCCCTCCCACTAGTAATCCTACATTCAATTTCCAATAACCCCTATACCACTTTGCAACGCCTTCCCAATTCAAATCAACTAAAACCCCCCTGTGATCTGAAAATCCAAAGTCTATGGTTTGAACCCTACCCACTACTACCCTATCAGTTACATAAATCCTATCAAGTCTCGCTGCATACCCTTTCCTCACAAAAGTATGATCCACAGGGCCCCTACACCTACCACATCCTTTAATCCTACACTTCCTAGCAAATCCCGTAAAGCCACCAACTCACACCCTGCCCCTCTAGGCTCTACGTCCCTCTTCCTTATAACACAGTTATAATCGCCCCCGACTACCACCACTCCAGGCAAGTCACGAAGGGCATATATCATGAAGTCTCGAATAAAGCCCACCTTTACTATTCGTGACTGCTCTGCTGGCATATAGACACCTAAAAAACATACCCTGACCCCTCCCCACGAACCTTCCACTCTAACCACCCTACCCCCCACATTCCTCCCAAGACATTAGTTGAAAAGGGCTTGACTCGAAATCGCAACTGCCGCCCTCCCTTGAGCCTACCCGAAGACCCTGCAAAACCTGATACCCTTTCACTCTCAAATCCCTTCCACACCTATAATTATGCTCCTGGATGAAGGCCACCTGTACGCCAAAACGTCGCAAGGCGTACTCCACCCAGGAACGTTTAACATCCTCTTTCATACCATTAACATTTATTGTTAGACACTGGAATGCAAGTGCAAAGGTTTGCCCTTCGGCCGAGGGGGAGGCTGCGACCCTGACTTGCCCTTACCCATTCCCTTACCCACATGTTTCCCCTTCTTTACGGGGTCCTGACCCAAAATGGCATCTAAATCTTTCCTGGCAATCTCCACCAAAGACCTCTTACCCGGTCTCTGTGCCGGCGTAAGAACGTCGTCACTATCGGACTGTGTGCCGGCTCTCTTACGGGTTCCCACCACCACTTCCATTCCCGTGGCCTTATCTGACTGATGCACCTCTGCCGACACTATTTCATGTGTTAAACACTGACCGGCCTGATGTGCCTCAACTGAGGCCTCTACCACCGGCTCTACCACTTCAACTGCTTCCACCACATCGACACTGCCTTCCCCAGGCAACACTGGAAGAGGATCCTCCATAATGCCTCTCAACACCTCCTCCAGAGGTAAATCCTCGCATGACACAACACCTGTGTTATCCACAACACTCTCACTTGGAGCCTCAGGCTCCTGGGGCAAAGTGCAGAAAGCCTCCCCTGCCCCATCAACTATTTCACTCCACAAACGCTTCCCTTGTACCTCCTGAGGTACTTTCACCAGGTCCTCCCTGGCTCCCTGAACAGCCGGCTCCCTGCGGGCCACGTCCTGTCTAGGTATCACTCTCCTCATGCAGTCTGCAGCAACGTGGTAATAGGCGCCACATAGGCGGCAAGTCCTCTGTTGTCCCGGGTATGTCACGTATAGTTGATTCCTGAAGTCAGACATCACCACATATGACGGTATCGGCTTACGTAACGTCATTTTCAGGGAATAAGTCCCTTCATAGAGGCCCAACATTGACCCACACTCCACTTCCCTGCGTTCACCGTGTGGATCACTCCATACTCGCTGAAAAGACCAGTAATATCCGTCGCATCCGCTTCAAAAGGGACATTCTTGACCTTGATAAAAGTATATGTCCTTGATACGTCTTTCAACCGAACTTGCATAGTCGAGTTGACCGTATACACCTTGTCCTGGTGCTGATCAACAAGGCGTTCATAAACTGCAGCAGTTAGTAGTTTGACGAAAACTCGGTTGATCCCGTTTAGCGCTACGCCGTATAAATCCATAATATCTAAGCCGTACACATCATGCAGAATCGTAGGGAGCACTGTTGCAGCCGTGGCTGGATGTATGACGCCGGTGACCATGTCAATACACACTGTGTTAGAACGACGTCGGACAACAGTCTCCATGACAGTAGTTTAAGCAGTTAGCCAATTGCGAAAGAGTGTCACCAGGCGGCAGACCAGTGTACAGCACGTCCACCCCCGACCGAAGCAGGGAGGCAACTAAAAAAAACGTTTCGCCAGCCAGTGGCTTCGCTGCATTGGACTAAAGAAGCCACTGGCGGGCGAAACGTTTCCAGAATAAAGATTCCTCATTTGAGTTATTAAAGACTCCGCCCTGCCCGAGAGTTTTGCTCCCTGCATGCAACATGCATGCAACATACATGCAATATACATGCAACATTCATGCAATATGCATGCCATATACATGCAACATACATGCAACATGAATTAAACATGCATGCAACATGCATACAACATAAAGGCAACATGCTTGCAACATACATGCACTGTGCTTGCAACACTTGTAAAACTCACGACTTTAAGTAACTTTATATTATTATTCTTACTGTAGGAAAATTTACATCATCAGACACAACATTCATCTTATTATGAGTATAAGTGGAGTGAAAGTTTTCCAAATATTAAGTTTAATAACATGAAAATTCAAGCAGGAATTTTAACAATTGAATAATTACACGAGTTTGACTCTACAAACTTTCATATTGTTGACACAATATTTTATATAGTCATAGTTTATAGACATACTACGGCTTAGAGAACTCTCGCTCAGTTGTTTCTTAATAATGGTCCAGGATGGATCGAAATGCCACTTAAAGGGTTGTCGTTAGTCAGCTTCTCGGTATTGTATTCCATTAATGTATTGAAACCTTTTGAAGCAGCAGCGAGACAAGGACGCTTGTGTGAAGCCAACATGCTCACTAGCTGGAAAAATACACACAAATACAGGAAACTTATCTTCAACATAGATCTTAGACATGTCTAAGACCGTCCAAGGTCGTCTGTGTGGGTCAACAGTCTTGGAAAATAATAAACTTACCTGAACTAAATAAAGCTTAGAACAGCCCTCTGTTCTTCGGTAGTACTGAAAATGGGTTGGGCTAATATTTTTGCTAGTGGATTTGGGGTTTGAGAAGGACTTGCCTAGTATGGGCCAGTAGGCATGCTGCAGTGTTCCTCCTTTCTTATGTTCTTACCTGATCAACACTGCATACAGCAGTAACTAACTACTATAGCGGTAAATGGTAAATCTCCAACCTGAGACTGCCAAAATGACTCTCGTAATGCACAATTGACATTAACGACCCAACGAGAGAACTGCATTACTCTCCTTGTTCACCTTAGTAGCCTTGTAGTCTATCACGTTGGTTATATGTTGTAGTCTATCACGTTGGTTATATCTTGTAGTCTATCACGTTGGTTATATCTTGTAGTCTATCACGTTGGTTATATCTTGTAGTCTATCACGTTGGTTATATCTTGTAGTCTATCACGTTGGTTATCTTTCATCAGCTGATCCACGTTCTCCTGGCAGTTTTTACTGTACTTTATTGTTAACGCTTTGTACGTAATACTATTGTTCCTCGCACCTTTAATTGAAACGGTAAATGCTGAAGCTGCTGCTGCTGCTGCGGGTGCTGTTACTGTTGCCTGTGCTGATGCCTCTGCTAAAGTGTTGATAGCTAGTAACCTTGTTGACAGAAGAAGTTGTAGTGGAAGTTGTAGTAGGAGTAGTAGTGGAAGTTGTAGTGGGAGTTGTACTACGTAGTAACTTTGAAAATTACTACTCAAGGGGAATTAGAAGTTAGGGAACTCTACCCTCTACAAGTGCAACTACTGTGACATTAGCAGCTCTTGTGTCCTTTTTACCCAACATATTGCCGGTAATTCTACCAACATTAATACAACATAAAAGGAAGTTATACCTAAACATAACCTTAAGGCTAATTTTTAAGACTAACTAATATAGCATTGGACACTTAAATCCTCTCAGGGATACGTCAGTACAAGTTTCACGTAGGGGAATAGTTTATGTGTTAATGGAAGGGTGACAGTCACCCAGTCTCCCGTAGAAGACTACAGGAGACTGTAGCTAGGAAAATAGTCTGACGATAATAATAATAAGAAGAAGAACTTGAGATTTGTGGACTGAACATATCGACTCCAGGTTGAGGGACTGATTACCTCAAACTCCTCCTCATCTTCCACCGTTCTTCTCTGTATTGGACTGAAGAAGCTACTGACTGGCGAAACGTTTCCCAAATGTCGGTTTTCATAACTACAATAATATTTTGAGCAAATATGAAACATTTTGAACAAATTATTACCATTATGAAATTTTTGACTGCATTTAATTTACCAACTCATTCTCAATGTTTTCATCCTTATTCACCAGTGATGCTTCAGTATCATCCCCAGAGCCAACAACATCACCACTACAGCTTCCAGTAACCACTAAACAAGCCTCAGTGCCACAGGTGCCAACTAACCCACCTGGGTAAGCAAGTGCATCCATGTTCAAGATTTTTAATTCAATTTCCAATAACTTAGCAGCGGCTGGAGAGGGACTCTGCTTTAGGTGTAGGCCTGCGTGCGTCCTGTTGTCGACGCAGCTTTAGATGTAGGCCGCGTGCGTCCTGTTGTCGACGCAGCTTTAGATGTAGGCCTGCGTGCGTCCTGTGGTCGACGCAGCTTTAGATTTAGCCTGCGTGCGTCCTGTGGTCGACGCAGCTTTAGATGTAGGCCTGCGTGCGTCCTGTTGTCGAGCAGCTTTAGGTTTTATGCCTGTCTATAATTGTCTCATTTACATGAACAGTTTTTAAGCGATTAACAAACTGTTACTAGCCGGAGATCGAACCCGTGTTAATTTAGTCCGCCTCTTAGAAACAAGTCAAAATCCATGACGCTCAACCACTGAACATCGTGGATTTTGACTTGCTTCCTCGAGGCGGACAAATAACACGGGTTCGATCCCGCAGCCGCAGTTTGTTAAATACAGTAGGTGAAATTGACATCCTTTGATAAAACAAAGTTTATCAATGTATTTTTAGACGGGAGGAACGAAATTGGTTTGAATTTATCTTGCATGGGCCTTTTAAATCTATTGCGGACCACACAGCATAACCCCTTACGAAGAGATTTGCTTTATATCTCACATTTTCTTTGTTTTAACAACAAATCAATGTGAATTAATCAATTACTTGAAAAAGGGGCTCAGTTATGATTATAATAATAATAACCCTGAGATCCGACGTCTTACTTATTTTTTTATTTTATACATGAATGTATATTTACAACTGGGATTGTATCAGTCTTCCTTCATCGGTCAGGTTAAAGAATTCCTGATCGCTTGATTCTGAAACGTGTCAAATATAAGGAGCAAAAGGCACAATACCGTAATGGAAAACAAAAACCCGCAATAGGAAAGAAAACATGAAATGGTCCAAGTCGGACCGAAACGTCGTCGGCCTTCTTCTAGTGCGGGTTATTAGTGGAATGTTTTCTGGTTTTCAGTAGCAAATTAATCCCTACTCATTAAGAACTCACATACAGAAAAGAAAATAAGAAACCTCCCTCAACTTATGCTTTAGCAGTTGTTCCTAAGGTCTGTCACCCTTTTGTTGTTCTTCCAGTTTCGTGGGATAAGCAAGATCACAAGAGGGGACGAGTGGGAATACCTGGAGAGACGGCCAAAGCAGTGTAACAACAGCCGATAGATTTTGTGGGTCTGGAATGTCCAACGTCGCCTGGAAAGAACTGCAAGAGGTGGCGAGGCCTGGTTGTGTTCCTGAGTGGGACTGCCAAAGAATGTGAAGTGTTAAAGACATTAACCTGGTGGAATCCTTTTACCCTCGGGGGATTTTTCAACATTATGTACTTCAAAAGTCCACCAGTGGCGAAACGGTATTAGTATTATGTACCACTGTGGGTGTTACACCCCCACTTCGAACACATACTGTGAGCCACGTAAACAGTGATTATTTTTCATTGCTTTTATTGGCCCACCTTAAGTCGAAAGCCCAAGGCACACAAAAACATAACGAAGCCTGAGACTCACAATGAACTCTTTTTTGTCTTCCTTCATTGCACCACACACACCAACGTTTTTTTTTCCATTGTTAGTTAAAGACAAGAATGGATCCAAACAAACAACGAAGTTTTTTTTTTAATAGTGTTACCCAACCCATTTCCCCAATATTTACCCCTCGACAATAATATGCCCTTGTCATTGAGAGGAAACATTTTGAATATCTGTCCCAAGGACATAGTTTGTAGAGGGTTAGAGCAGTCCTGAATGTAAAGTTCCCAAATAATAAAAGGAACAATTCTAATGTTTTCGTTCCTTCTCAGCCCTGATGCTCAAAAAACCCCAAAGCAAAAGATCACCACAACGCCACCACCTCCTCCACTGCCCCACAAGCTTCTCCTCCACCATTGACTGGGTAAGAAGAACTGGGTTAAGTTCTAAAACATAACGGTGGTTGAGCAAAAAGGTTTAATAATAATAAATAATTTTTAAAGAGGGGAGGGGAAGCCAGCAAGGCCTCGGTCAGAAGACCAAAGCTCCAGCGTGGGTCATCATATGATTGAGACCCCGTCAGGAAACTTGACCTGTTTCCTGACAAACCTTACCTAACCGGTGGCTGGCTAGGGACACTGGTTGGTGTGTAATCTTGCGTTCCCATTGTTTTTTTGAAAAAGGACACATATGCAACAATGCGAATTTTTTTGGGGCAACGTCTCGCTCCAAAATTGTCGCATTAGTTACAAATTGTTTTTTATTAACATATTGTCTAATTCCACCAACATTATTACCCATTGTTATTGTTGAGCAATAAAGGAATTACTATGTTTTCTCCTCATACACACTACATGAACTTATGACAAATTTTGGTTAACAAGATTGTCAAGTGTTTTCTGATGGAGGTCTGCATTTATCTTATCCAGGTCTATATATTTATCCAGGTCTGCATTTATCTTTAGACCTGGAGGTATAGAAGATTAGATCTGTTCATCTCTGAATAAACGTCTTTTCCTTTAAGAAATTCTTCTTTTTGGGAAGTCTTATAAATTAATCCAACAAATATATTTTAGTAAGTTTAAAAAATTTAATAATAACAAAACAAACACAATGAAATATATGTTTTTCGTTAGTTTCAAAGATTTTTGAGAAATGATTATTACAGATTTTTGCTTGCCTTATTCGGTAAGAAGAGCATCGATATTTAAGCCAAAATCGCAAGTTTTATATTTAGACATATTTATATATATATATATATATTCCTTCGTTTTTTGTAGATGTGGACGGTAAGATATACGAAGAGGGGACGAGGGGAGATACCTGGAGACAACTGCGTCCATAAGAGTGTAAAACAGCCAAAAATATAGTGTTTATTGAATGTCCACCGTCGCCTGGGAGGAACTGCCAGCAGGTGGCGAGCCTGGGATATGTTGCCCCAGTGGACGTCCGTAAGTACTATCACTTGATCAGTAATTGTTTGTTAGCACGTTTATTTAACTACTAACTTGAGGTAGCCGTTAAATGAGACATAAATAATTGTAACTACGTGATAGTCAGGATGAGCAATTTCGCTCCATTGTTTGTCAACAAAGCTTCAGATAGAGTTCTGGCGGGAGCTGATGAGAGTTGGTTTTGCTGCTTTTAGGTATTCCCAAAGGATATCTACAGTAGTTATTATTTTTTTGTTTAACTCTTCCCTAGTCTTTCCAGGGATAACATGAGAATGCCTTCGGACTTTTAACCTAAAAACAACACTGAAATTCAGTAAAACTAAACCCACGTAGGAGAAGAAATGACAAGTTTGGGTACGAATTGGACCATTAACTAGTGTGGAAATGGCCCAATGACGAAACATCTCCGCTTTATTTCCCATGTGTGGGTTGTGTATTTTCCAGTCACATGTTATTGTTCGTGACATGTGTATTGCCAGTGACATGTTATTGTTCCAGTCACATGTGTTTGTTCCAGTCACATGTATTGTTCCAGCACATGTGTATTGTTCCAGTCACATGTTATTGTTCCAGTCACATGGATTGTTCATCACATGTTATTGTTCCAGTCCATTGTATTGTTCCAGTACTGTATTGTTCCAGTCACATGTTACAGATCACTCAAAATAAGTCCTTGTTACTCAACTTGGTGTATGATTGACTTTATTGGGTATTGAGGTAAAGTTTGTATTCTTTACTATAAAGGGTTGAACTTGTGAACTTACAGAAGTGTTTAAATTAGCCACTAACTATAATAGAGGAAATTAGTCTTTCAAGACTAATAACATCATTAGAAACACCGAGTTATAATGAATACATTAGCACCATTACCAAATATAGAGTGCTTTTATTGGTAACTCAATTTCCTCTTCAACAGAGACGCCACTAGAATTACAATAGAACAAAAACAGCTTATAATAAAACCAGCGCCATCTACAATACCACTATTGTCGGCTGAACAACTTGGGTAAGCAAGACATTCATGACTGAAAAAGGACACAAGTGTATTATATACACCAGGACATAGTTACTGGACACAGCTTAGTTGTTGGAGGTCTGATACCCTTTCTCTTCCAGTTTTTTGTGGATGTGGATGGAGGATCCACAAGATGGGGATGAATGGGAATACCTGGAAACAACTGCGTCCACAAGCAATGTAACAACAGCAGAGTAAATATCGTAAGACTGGAGGTCCCCCCGTCACCTGAGAAGAATTGTAAAGGTGGTGATGGCTGGGGTATGTTGTCCTCAGTGGGACTGTCAAAGTTCACAAGTGGTGATGGCTGGGATATGTTGTCCCCAGTGGGATGTCAGAAGTATCACAAGTGGTGATGGCTGGGATATGTTGTTCCCAGTGGGACTGTCTATCAGGAGTCACTTGACTTGGGATTATTCTGCTGGAAGCTCTTAAACCTCCTGTCTTGAGCTTCATTCAGCAAAGCACAAATAAAAACAATAGATGTACACGTCACTGTGAGATATAGAGTGGGTCCCCATATTCGACAACCCTGGTAATATATATATATATATATATATATATATATATATATATATAAATATATATATATATATATATTTTTTTATTAATTCTCCTCAACAGTGAGGCTTCATATCAACACAATAATGATAAAACCAACTAAATACCACTACAGTCTTCAAACACCAATACAAACTTCACTACAAAAATAGCTAAACCAATAGGAATTTCATTCATGTCAAATTTTCCGAACCACTTCCATCAATTTGTCAGCGGTTTAGGAATGCACATGATTTCCATTGCTTTCAGTGTGGCGTTAATATTTCATGCTTTTGTTTGTGTCTCGTTTGCAATGCTACATAAAAACATTACATGTTACCAGCATTTAAAGATTTTCATTCACGTATTCCTCGACGGTGAAACTTGATGATGTTTTTTTACCGAGATACATCTCCCGAATGACTCTGACGGTCCCTGAATGACTCCCGACTGAGTCCCTGAGTGACTCCTGGGTGACTACGGTATTCGTTGTTACTTTGACAGACTCGGCAGGGTGACCCGGCTCAAATCTTCAGTCCTTTACAGGCTGGTAGGAGTTGATGAATAAGACACGTACAACATCTGGGTATCTTGAGACGTTTATTGTTTTATCAGTACATTCAAATATGAAAATGAGAAATATATACGAGATAGTGGGGAAAATGAGGTAATCAGTCCCTCATTTATGCAGGTGATGAGCACCAGTCTGAAGAATTTTAGTTTTCAAACTAGGTGGTCATCACCTGCCCCTACGACTGATTACCTCATCTTCCACTGTCTTCTGTATTATTTCTACAATTTTCTACTATTCCATCATGTACTGATAAACCACTGGAGGGCGAAACGTCTAAATAAAGATACCAGATACCAAAGTTCTTATGATCTTTCGGCACTGAATGCCACTGATATAGTGGTGAGTTGTGTGCTGGGATCACGTATTCACTGTCCAAGTTGAAGTTCGAAGTTTGACTTCGTGGCTGCTGATTCCCGATTCTCCAGCTGATATCATTTTCCGGTCTGTGGTGTATTATTTGTCTTAAAGAGGGCACCCGAGGGTAGACACCTTTTAGTCTGGTAATGGTTATTTGGTACTTCTCCACCAACCCTTGGGCTTAGTGCATTTCGCCTTTGTTTGTTGGCTTGTGATGGATGGCCTTTAGAGGGAAGCTTTTATTAAATTTATACAAGTATTGTATCACAAAAACCAGACCACAGACTTTCCTTGATCATGTCTCCAGAATTGTACAACAACAGCAATTTGCAAATGCTCTTTGTACCTGCGAAATGTCTTTCTTAGTAAACCAAACAACTCAGATATTTGACGATGTTCATGACCATCCATTATAATCGAAGACGATTCCTTCTCCATGAGTTAATCCCTTTCAGGCATTTATAACCCCACACATAAACAAAATGTTAGACCAGCCTAGTGAGCCTGAGAACATTCCGTGCCTTTTACAACGAGAAAATATTTGATACTATAAATGGTCTCGTAAGATTTCAATCTTACGATTGCCGGGGAAACACGCTTTAAGAGTCTATGCAAAAAGGTGAGTCTCTGACTGTAGAAAGCTGTCACCATCACCTCAAATGGTTAACACTCTCATCAAAGCTTTCTTTATATCCTTGGCTGCACAGGCAGAGACAACGTAGTACTTTTTTGAGCAAAATGTTCACATTTGCAACTATACCTGATATAGATCAAATATCAAGGTTTTCTGACGGTTGGAAATGTATCTTCCTCACGGTAAAGATTTCGCGTGTTCTGACATTTCAAATAATTTATTTCCTTATTATATTTATCTCGAAATAAGAGAAACTCTTTTATCTTGTAAAAGTTTGTTCATTGGTCTAATGCCTTTTTGTACACTCCAGTTTTTGTGGATGCGGACGGTAAGATCCATGAAGACGGCGACAGTGGGAGATACCTGAAACAACTGCGTCCATAAGCAATGTCATAACAGCCAAAAATGCATATTATGTGCCTGGAATTCCCCTCGCCTGGGAAGAGCTGCAAGCAGATGATGATCCCAGGACAGTGTTGTCCTGTTTTGGAATTGTTTGTAAGTTCTTTAGTTTTTAGACCTGGGAGTCTTTTTTTTTTTAGTGTTTTTATTTGTTGTTTGGGTTCGTCGGGGAAAGCGTCCTTTACTAGTCTTAATAATAAGATAACCTGTCTGAGGATCTTGAAGGGGATGTCGATCTAATTCAGCTGTTCTGTGGCAGTGATCATGGTCTTGCTGTAGTTCCATTGCGTTCCACCACAAAACATTTTATGTTCAACAGCAAGCTGGGGCCATCAGCCCCCAATCATTTTATTTAGCTTCCTTATTGAACTCCCACTTGCTAGCAAAGCCCGGGTCACCACACAGACAAGACTCGGGCCAGGACTATACCGGCGAATCAAATTAAAACTACCAAAGCACAAATTAAACAATATAGTGAAGAAATTAAAACGAACGCA
>WNWK01010426.1:0-70217 GCA_009830355.1 Cherax destructor | reverse complement strand
TGAAATCTTGCATGTTTATGAAAAAAGAAAAAAGACCCAGCAATCCTACCATCATGTAAAACAGTTTCAGGTTTCTTATTACAGTCACCTGGCAGGATGGTGACCCCCCGGTGGTTGCTGTCTACCAACCTACTACCTTAAATAAATAAAATGTTGAAAAAAATGTTTATTTTATATTGTAGAACAAAGTTGTTCATTCGGCTGCCAAAGACACTGTTCCTCACTGAAGATGCATTCCAAAGCAAAAAAAATTGGAAAAATGATACAAGCCAAGTAAACTTTGGGGCCCAGAGAAAATAAAAAAAATGGCTCTGAACTGTATTGGCCAAGCACTGGAGACGTGTTTTGGCTCAGAGACTGCGTGTGCGCAGGAAATGGGCTGTTGGAGTTGTAAGAGCGTAAGTTTGCATTTTAGATTTTGTAGACTTTAGTGTCCATTATATATCTTCATGTACAGTGGTACCTCGAGTTACGATGGTCCCCAAAATCGCCCTTTTATGTAAGTTTATTTTTTTAAATGCTTTTGTAGGTATATTTTGGGGTGTAAAGGACTAGTCTATTTTACATTATTCCTATGGGGATAAATTGTATGGTAATGGCATGAACAGCATTCTCAAAACGAAAAAATATAAACTTCGAGGTACCACTGTATTAAGTTACATTCCTGCAGACCTCGTATTTTGTGTATGGGAAGAGTTGGCCAAATCATTTGGTTCAAGGCAATATAATCTGGGAATATTGGTATAAATGCATGTCATTACTAAAAAAGAGAAAAAGATTATAAGAAAGATGATTGCTGATGTTATGAATGAAAAGAAGTTGGATGTCCAGGCCCTAAACGAAACAAAGCTGAAGGGGGCAGGCGAGTTTCAGTGGGGAGAAATAAATGGGATTAAGTCAGGAGTATCGTGAGAGAGTTAGAGCTAAGGAAGGGGTAGCAATGATGTTGAAAGATCTGTTATGAAAGAAGAAGAGGGAATATAAATGTATAGATTCAAGGATTATGTGGATTGAAATAAGGGTCGGATGCAAAAAGTGGGTCATAATAAGCATGTATGCACCTGGAGAAGAGGAGTGTAGAGGAGAGAGAGAGTGATTTTGGGAGATGTTAAGCAAATGTATAGGAACTTTTGAACCAAGTGAGAGTAATTGTGGTAGGGGACCTAAATGCTAAATTATTATTATTATAATCAAATAGAAGCGCTAAACCACAGGGCCTAAATGCTAAAGTAGGAGAAACATTTAGAGAGGGTGTGGTAGGTAAGTTTGGGGTGCCAGGTGTAAATGATAATGGGAGCCCTTTGATTGAACTTTGTATAGAAAGGGGTTTAGTTATAGGTAATACATATTTTAAGAAAAAGAAGATAAATAAGTATACATGATGTAGGGTGTAATGACAGTAGTTTGTTGGACTACGTATTGGTAGATAAAAGACTGTTGAGTAGACTTCAGGATGTACATGTTTATAGAGGGGCCACAGATATATTCGATCACTTTTTAATTGTAGCTACAGTGAGAGTAAAAGGTAGATGGGATACAAGGAAAATAGTAAGAGAGGTGAAAGTTTATAAACTAAAAGAGGAGGCAGTTAGGGTAAGATACAAACAACTATTGG
Organism: Cherax destructor; assembly: GCA_009830355.1. Lineage (NCBI taxonomy): Eukaryota > Metazoa > Arthropoda > Malacostraca > Decapoda > Parastacidae > Cherax > Cherax destructor. The sequence goes on along the minus strand of WNWK01010426.1, from coordinate 68,602 downwards.
AGGATAGATGGGCTAGTGAGAGTATAGGCAATGGGGTTAAAGATGTATGGGGTAGGTTTAAGGCTGTAGTGTTAGTGTTCAGCAGAAGTTTGTGGTTACAGGAAAGTGGGTGTGGGAGGGAAGAGCAGCAATTGGTGGAATGATGATGTAAAGAGAGTAGTAAGGGAGAAAAAGTTAGCATATGAGAGGTTTTTACAAAGAAGTGATGCAAGAAAGGAAGAGTATATGGAGAGAAAAAGAGAGGTTAAGAGAGTGATGAAGCAATGTAAAAAGAGAGCAATGAGAGAATGGGTGAGATGTTATCGATGAATTTTGTTGAAAATAAGAAAGTTTTGGAGGGAGATTAATAAGTTGAGGAAGCCTAGGGAACGAATGGATTTGACAGTTAAAAATAGGAGAGGAGAGTTATTAAATGGAGAGTTAGAGGTATCAGGAAGATGGAATATTTTGAGGAATTGTTAAATGTTGATGAAGATAGGGAAGCTGTGATTTTGTGTATAGGGCAAGGAGGATGACATTCTGGATAGGATTTAGATATATTCTGGGCCTTCTATACAACATATGTTAGGTCCATCTTGGACTATTACGCAGTCAGTGACCTGTAAATTGCCAGGCACTGCCAAGTCGCCTGTGGCTATCTCCAGAGAACACCGAGTGACATCGAGCATCCAGTGAATGCTGAGTTGCCAGTGAATGTTAAGATACTGGAGAAAATTCAGAAGTACACAACAAGGCTAGTTTCTGAGCTAAGGGGCATGAGCTATGTATATGGTTTTTGGTAATTTATGTAAAGGAAGGAAGAGAATGTATTTGGTTAGATTTAAAATATACATTGGAACCTTGGTTTTCCTATGCTCTGGTTTGTATGTAAAACTATAGTTCTTCTCTATAAAATGTATTTTTTGTTAATATTTTTGGGTGTCTGGAACGGAGTAATTGGATTTACATTATTTCTTATGGGAAATATTGCTTCTGTTTTCATACGATTCGGTTTATCATCAGACTCTTTCGAACGGATTAATCACGGAAATCGAGGTTCCTCTGTATTTAGGAAACTGAAATGTTCTTTATTTTCTGTGTGTTAGTAATATAATTTTTGAATAGGTTTGTGAAAGGCTTCATCACTCGCAATGAACCTGTCAACCCCACCAACGCTCGCTTCCAACAGTTGGTAAAAAGTGAGTTTCTGCTCAGGCTTGCAAAATCACTCCCAAAGAGTGTTTTGGACACCAGGTGGCCAGATTCACCAGCCCCCTGTGCCAATGCTTCAGCAGTCTTACATGTAAGTGGTAACAAGAGAAGCATACTTCACATTTTGATTACTAGAACTTAGTTCATAATATCAGTAACATTGTGTTATGAGTGATGGTACATTATACTGACCATTTGTTCCAGGTACAAATTCCATGTGTAGTATAGTTAGATGAGGGGGGAAAAGTATTATTAGGAGCATGGGTTGCAGAACGTAATAGTGAATTTTGGAGAGTATTCCAAGAGTTAGAGGATTTTTTTTTTTTTTTTTTTTTTAACCCTTTACCGGGCACTCCTAGGAAAATACGAATTTCAAAATATATTTCCTATGAGTGGATAGAGTATCTCAGTTTAAGGGAAAGAGGCCATATAAATGGAATTCTGAAAAAAAATTTAAGCGCAATTGCCAATATTCGAAGACCCCTTATATATGGTCCTGGCCGGTAAAGGGTGTCAAAATCTGAATGTTGCAAATTTGCAATTGTTAATAAAACACCCAATAAGTATTTTTCTATTTTATAATACAAATAGACAATATCAAAAACATAAATGGAACTTGTTTCCAAACATTGTGTAAGTATAAAAAAAATATAAAAATGAACCAAAGAGCAACATGGGCACATTGCAAAGAGAAAAAACATTCAAATCCCATATTCCTGAATTTCCTGAGAAAGAACAATCATTCTAGATCACTAATTCCTATAATGAAAGGCTGTGAAGCAATTTTTGTCCTTGATGCATAGATTTACTTTGCATATGGTACAGAAAAATGCAGAATTGACATGATTTTGTTTTGTGCTGCAATACTTGCATGAAAGTGTCTTGCCTAGTGCTGGCCAGTGAGCTAGCGTTTTATCAAACCTCACACTGTCATCAGGCCTTTCTGCACGTTGGTACTGCACTGGAGATGGCACTTGCAAGGTTGACAAACCATTATCATCAGTGCTACTGTTGGAATTACTTGATGAACTTGTTCTCATGTTGCTGCATCTAAACTTTTGTCCTTTGGATCTTGCACTGACAGAGATTTCAAGCCTGAATTGCTTCAGTGGTATGCATTTGGTGTTTAGTGACCGACAATCACGGCAGTAAAGAAGCCATGCATTCACAACAGCAAGATCAAGAACATAGGCAAGCAGCCGCATGTACCAACGTTTAGATTTCATAGGCGTTTTGTACATATGTACCAACATGTTACTTTTGTCAATACCTCCCATGTGTGCATTATAGTTCTTGATGACTGCAGGGCACTGGAAGTTGTCTTTAGTCTTAGATTCCTTGTTATATCTTTCAATAAGAGTCACAGGTTCCACTCCCACATCATTCGTCACTAAAGTCACAGCTTTGTTGTCCTTCCACCTTACAACAAGGATACCATCATTTGTTTTGAAGTCAAAAATGCCCCTGGGCACTATGTTCTTTCCATTTGTTTGACAGGCATCAGTTCTGGCTTACCACATCTATTTTCACGTACTGTTCCAGTGTATCTGCAGGGTCATTATTGATGTCAACCTTGTTCCAGCCAGTCTCAGCTTGAACAGCAAGCTCATCATGAAGATCTTCTTCATCAGGGTACTCTCGACCGTAATACCTTTCTTTTTCTTGTCTAATTTAGGCTTTTTGGATGGCCCTCTTCCTCCTCCTCATCACTTGACACCTGTGCATCTGGTGGCATGTATTCATCACCACTGTCAAGCAATTCCAGGTCTTCTGGCTCTTGATCTGAGTCACTTTCCTCCCAAATGCAGACATATTTGGACTTCTTTGGAGGAAGCACCGTAAAACAAATTCTCATTGATCTGGAAGGACAATAAAATGTTCTGTACACACCCAGACCACTATAAAATTCATATATGCATTAGAAATTTTGATATAAATATTTATTTACTGAAATTTCAAATTGGGACTTGCCGGCAGGAACATGTTATTATGTTCCTTTTTCGTTGCACTTTTTTCAGTTGCATGGTGCACTCATATTATGCTTCACAAACAGTTTACATATATCTCCAAATATGCCTAAACTATATATTTACACATTAGACACAACAATCAGTACATACCGACATTGTAGAGAGTATAATCACAGTGTATATGAGTGTTTGTAGAGGGAAAATCAGGCTCTGGGCGACGCCAAGCTGCAAGTGTTTACATTTTGGTCTTTCAACCAATGGGAAGCGAGCAGACGCCGTTCTCACTTAGCTGGAGCGACTCACAGAAGGCTTGTGATTGGTCAGAAATAGAGAACGGGAACCTAGATGCGCTGAGGGAGTAGGATGACACGCGCAAAAAACACGTGTTCAGGACAACATTAATATTGTCTTGCCCGATAAAGGGTTAAATGGCTGTATCCCACTGAAGTAGGGTGACCCATAAAAGAAACACTCGCCATCATTCACTCTGTCACTGTCTTTCCAGAGGTGAGTACATACTACAGTTCAGATGCCCCTCCAGACTGCAAATATCCCCATCCCTCCTTCAAAGTGTAGGCACTGTACTTCCCACCTCCAGGACTCAAGTCCAGCTAACCAGTTTCCCTAAATCTCTTCATAAAAGGTTACATTTCTCACACTCCAACAGCTCATCAGGTCAGAAAATCTATTTGCCTCCACTCCTATCTAAAATGCTCACACATGCCTGCCAGATGTCCAAGCCCCTTGCACACAAAACCTCCTTCACCTCCTCCCTGCATCCTTTCTTAGGGTGACCTCTAGCCTGCCTTCCCTCCACTACAGATTTATACACCTTCAAGTCGTCATATTTTGCTCCATCCTTTTTAAATGTCCAGACCACCTCGACAACCAATTCCTCAGCTCTCGGGGTAATATTCTTAGTAACTCCGCACTTCCTCCTAATCTCCAAGCTATGAATTCTCTGCATAATATTTACACCACACATTGCCCTCACACGACATCTCCACTGCCTCCAGCCTCCTCCTAGCTGCAACATTCACAACCCATGCTTCACACCCATATAAGAGTGTTGGTACCACTATACTCTCATATATTCCCCTTTTTGCCTCCATGGATAACATTTTGTCTTCACAGATTACTTAGTGTATTGAATATGGGTATTTAATTTCAATTTGTCTACTATTAGACCTAGAAATTTTCCCTCTGTGTTACTTAGTGTCATAGATTCTAATATCTAATTGTGGACATGGTTTATTCCCATGGAGTGATAAGGTAAATATTTTTATTGTATAGAACATTGAATATTTTACCTAAATCTTTCTTTCAACACGTCAGCCGTTTCCCACCGAGGCAGGGTGGCCCAAAAGGAAAAACGAAAGTTTCTCCTTTTACATTTAGTAATTTATTCAGGAGAAGGGGTTACTAGCCCCTTGCTAAATGCTCTTCATATTGTATGATGTCATTTCTATATCATAAGGTAATTAGCAGTGGTTAGATTTGCTAATGTTTATTACCTAATAAGCTGCTCCTATTGAATATATTAGTGTCAGAATTTTCATGTCATTTTCTACAGCAGTTTCAAAAGATTGTCTAAAATTCACATAATTTGTGTTTTTCAGTAAAGTTCATTCACTTCTGTATCACTGTATATCAACGGATTCATGAGGTATACAATTCACATTCTGCTGTCAAAAAAACAAAACGGTAATCTGCATAGGGTGGAATCCCTTATCTGAGAATTGCTCTCATGGTTGAATTTTACAAAAAAAAAAAAAAAAATCATGTGAAATGATAGAGAATTATTTTTCGAAGGTAATAAAACCAAAAGTACAAAATTTTATGGAAAATTTACAGAATTATGCTCTCACAAAGTTAGAGGACTTGATATTTATGCATCAGTGATTTCGCCTGCTTTGAGCCCTATTTTCAGCCAATTCCATTGTTCCAGTTGACCAAACTTGTAGATATTTCACTAGTATTCCTTCTATCGATTGAGTACAAGAAACCACCCATTTACCTATTTCAACTAACCAATAAAGTGATCAGAAATCAATAATTTGGCCAATAAACAATGTAAACATTCCTGGGACTAAAAAAAATCCTCTGTTCATTATTTATGTCCCCAGGCCTCTTACTATATTATGCTTTACTTCCTATTTTAAATTTTTATTCACACAAAAAATAGAAGATTTACTGTTATGCAGACTACTGAATTATTGTAATTGTATAAATAATGTTGACACATTCCTGAACATGTATAGTGGCATTCGTTATTGATGGTCCAAATACCTTTATGTAAGTTTATTTTTAAATGCTTTGTAAGTGTAATTTGGGGGTCTAAAAGGACTAGTCTGATACAACTTTTTTAGTAGATAAATGTTGTAATGGCACTTGAACAGCATTCTGGAATGAAAAAATATCGTAAACCGGGGTACCACTGTATTAGACTGAGCAGTTGGACGCATATTGGATGAGTGACATAATTTGTGTACTTTGGAATGTTGGCAAAAATCGAACATTTCCTCTAATTTGCGCTCAATATCCAGCTACTTTCAGTCCTGAAACCAATAAAAAATCATCTCTATTTCTGTAATACAGGTTGATCATCACTAATCTGGCATCATCGGGACCTGTAGGGTGCCGGATTAGTGATTTTGCCAGATTATAGAATGGTTAGGTTAGAATACACTTAAGATAATGGCGATATTTATGCATCAGCAATTTCACCCACTTTAGGCCCTATTTTTGGCCCATTCCATTGTTCCAGTTGACCAAACTCATAGCTATTTTGCCAGTATTCCTTCTATTCTGTCGATTTAGTACAAGAAACAGCCCATTTACCTATTTCAACTACCCAATAAAATGGTCAGGAATTTGTAATTTCACAAATTTCAAGAGATGCCAATTTCAAAATAGGGTCCAGAATAAACAATGCAGATATTCCTGGCACTAAAATAACATTCTGTTCATTATTCACGTCTCCAGGCCCCTCTTGTATTACGCTTGCTTTCCATTTTGAATTTTTATTCACAAAAAAATAGAAGATTTACTGTTATGCAGACTACTGCATTATTGTAATAATTGTATAAATAATGTGAACCCATTTGTGACTGCATACTAGACCGGCCAGTTGGACACGTATTGGACAGTGACGTTATTTGTTTACTCTTGAACATCGGCAAAAATTGAACATTTCCACTATTTTGAGCTCAATTTTAAGGCACTTTCCAGCAAGAAAACAATCAAAATTATATCTATTTCTGTAATATATCTTCATTCTATCAAATGAGACCAAGAAAACGAGAATATAACCATATAAACCATATGAAAATACACCGCTAAGTTGCTGTTTTACATCAAAAGCACGGTCGCCATTTTTTCTCATGCACTGTGTGCTACAGGACCTATTCTCTCACATGTAGGCTCAAATTTGCCACTCACTGTTTATTTGAGAGCTCATCTTGTAGAACTACAGCACTGACCCACACTTCACAGGGTTTACAACTGCAAACTGTATGCAAGATTTAATGTTAGAGCTGCTTAATGCAAACTGAGTTAAGTACAGTATGTATAGAGAATCTGTTGTTGACTCGGTAGAGATTTTTTTAATTAGGCACAATAAATATATATATATTTTTAATGAATAATTTTTTTTTTAAGAGCATGCACCGTACTTACCTCGCTCGAAAGTATGTGAAAGCTCTGCAACCTGAGAAGAGAGCCATGTTTGAGGAGAAGGTGTTGGCTGAGCAACTTTTCAAAGGTGAGATTGTTTGACTTTGGCATCAATTAAAAATATTCATTTTCACATTTCTTCTTCTTTCAACACGTTGGCCGTTTCCCACCGAGGCAGGGTGGCCCAAAAGGAAAAACGAAAGTTTCTCCTTTTACATTTAGTAATATATACAGGAGAAGGGGTTACTAGCCCCTTGCTCCCTTCATTTTAGTCGCCTCTTACGACACACATGGCTTACGGAGGAAGAATTCTGTTCCACTTCCCCATGGAGATTTTCACATTTATTAAATCTAATTCTGCCACATTATTGTAATGTATTGATTTTACTTAAAGGTATACATTACCCTCAGATACTGTATTTTATATGCAGATATTTGAGGCCAGTCGTTAAAGAGGTAATTTTTATGTATTATTTTCATGTACTCATTCATGAGCCCACCTGTCCTTCACCTAAAACAGGCTAAGGATTACTGACAGTTGACAGTGCCTACTACATTGCCATATGTAAACCACCCCTCAAGTAATTTTATTTTTGGCAGTTGTCTATACTATATGGATATAGGTTAGGTTAGGCTCAGGTAAGATAACCTCCCCTAAAATAATTTTTACATAGTGTGTTTAGACCATGCAGAATCTGATGCACTTGCTTGAAAAACTAACTTAAAAACTTTGAGAATCGGTTGCATGAAGATACTTTTCTGGGGAGGTATTGTGGTACTGTTGAAGGGCTTTTAAAATAGTTAATTGATATGGTAACCCTCTTTCTTTGATCAGACCTGTTTTTTACACAGTGACCATCTCCCAGCAAGGCAAGGTGACCCAAAGAAAATGCATTCACCATCATTCTTTCATTCAATGTCTTGCCAAAAGTTTGCTAACATCACAATTCATATTACTCTGTGATTGCAACATCCCCACAAATGAATATTATCATTGTAACAATACATGAAGATACGTTTTTCATTATAACCCTTTATCCCATTATTAGGGAAGAAGGCCAGCTACCCTGATAGTTTGCCAAAATGGTTCCTAACATCAAGATTGGATGAAGTTAGTGAAGCCCTGAGGAAGACTTCCTTTGAGGATACAATTAAGACAGCAGGAGAAAAAACAAAGGTAAATATATATTTTTATTTAGTAAAATTTAAGTGTTCTTGGTAGATCATTTTGCTCTCCTTCCCTGTGTGGATTGTATAATGAAGAGGGCTGAGGGATTGTTTAAGTGGTGTGGACATTTGGAGACAATGAATCTGAATAGGATGACTAAGGTGGACAAACTAGGGTAGAAGGAAGGAGTAGGGGATGTCCCAGGAAGGTTTGGAGCAAGGGGATGAAGGATTCGAGTGCTCATGGCTTCGGCATCAAGCAGGCTTGTGAGAGATTGTTTGATTGGCATGGAGAAAGGTGGTTTTCATGGCGTCATACTGTTAGCTGGGATTCAGGAAAACCAGTTAGCCAGACTTGAGTCATAGAGGTGAGTAGGGCAGTACCTGCACTCTGCAGGAAGGGTGGGGATGTTACAGCTGGAGGGTAATCTGATTGTGATATCAGCACACTTCTGGAAAGATGACAGTTGAATAAATGATGGTGAATGTATTTTCTTTGGGTCACTGTTCCTTAGTATTATTATTATTAATTTTTTCCAACACTTCAGAAGTCTCCCACCGAGGCAGGGTGACCCAGAAAAGAAACACTTGAACCATCATTCACAGTCACTGTCTTTGCAAAAGGTGCTCAGATATTATTTATTTTTTATTAACACATCGGCCGATTCCCACCAAGGCAGGGTGGCCCGAAAAAGAAAAACTTTCATCATCATTCACTCCATCACTGTCTTGCCAGAGGGCTGCTTTACACTACAGTTATAAAACTGCAACATTAACACCCCTCCTTCAGAGTGCAGACACTGTACTTCCCATCTCCAGGACTCAAGTCCGGCCTGCCGGTTTCCCTGAATCCCTTCATAAATGTTACTTTGCTCACACTCCAACAGCACGTCTAGTATTAAAAACCATTTGTCTCCATTCACTCCTATCAAATACGCTCACACATGCTTGCTGGAAGTCCAAGCCCCTCGCACACAAAACTTCCTTTACCCCCTCCCTCCAACCTTTCCTAGGCCGACCCCTACCCTGCCTTCCCTCCACTACAGATTTATACACTCGACGTTATTCTGTCTCGTTCCATTCTCTCTACATGTCCGAACCACCTCAACAACCCCTCCTCAGCTCTCTGGATAATAGTTTTGGTAATCCCGCACCTCCTCCTAATTTCCAAACTCCGAATTCTCTGCATTATATTCACACCACACATTGACCTCAGACATGACATCTCCACTGCCTCCAGCCTTCTCGTTGCAACATTCATCACCCATGCTTCACACCCATATAAGAGTGTTGGTATAACTATACTCTCATACATTCCCTTCTTTACTTCCATGGACAAAGTTCTTTGTCTCCACAGACTCCGAAGTGCTCCACTCACCCTTTTTCCCTCATCAATTCTATGATTCACCTCATCCTTCATAGACCCATCTGCTGACATGTCCACTCCCAAATATCTGAATACATTCACCTCCTCCATACTCTCTCCCTCCAATCTGATATCCAATCTTTTGTCACCTAATCTTTTTATCCTCATCACCTTACTCTTTCCTATATTCACTTTCAATTTTCTTCTTTTACACACCCTACCAAATTCATCCACCAACCTCTGCAACTTCTCTTCAGAATCTCCCAAAAGCACAGTGTCATCAGCAAAAAGCAACTGTGACAACTCCCACTTTGTATTTAATTCTTTATCTTTTAACCCCACACCTCTTGCCAAGACCCTCGCATTCACTTCTCTTACAACCCCATCTATAAATATATTGAACAACCACGGTGACATCACACATCCTTGTCTAAGGCCCACTTTTACTGGGAAATAGTCCCCTTCCCTCCTACACACTCTAACTTGAGCCTCACTATCCTCATAAAAACTCTTCACTGCTTTCAGTAACCTACCTCCTATTCCATACACCTGCAACATCTGCCACATTGCCCCCTTGTCCACCCTATCATATGCCTTTTCCAAATCCATAAATGCCACAAAAACCTCTTTACCCTTATCCAAATACTGTTCACCTATATGTTTCACTGTAAACACTTGGTCTACACACCCCCTACCTTTCCTAAAGCCTCCTTGTTCATCTGCTATCCTGCTTTCTGTCTTACTCTTAATTCTTTCAATAATAACTCTACCATACACTTTACCAGGTACACTCAACAGACTTATTCCCCTATAATTTTTGCACTCTCTTTTGTCCCCTTTGCCTTTATACAAAGGAACAATACATGCTCTCTGCCAATCCCTAGGTACCTTACCCTCTTCCATACATTTATTAAATAATAGCACTAATCACTCCAAAACTATATCCCCACCTGCTTTTAACATTTCTATCTTTATCCCATCAATCCCAGCTGCCTTACCCCCTTTCATTCTACCCACTGCCTCACGAACTTTCCCCACACTCACAACTGGCTCTTCCACACTCCTACAAGATGTTATTCCTCCTTGCCCTATACACGAAATCACAGCTTCCCTGTCTTCTTCAACATTTAACAACTCGTCAAAATATTCCCTCCATCTTCCCGATACCTCTAACTCTCCATTTAATAACTCTCCTCTCCTATTTTTAACTGTCAAATCCATTTGTTCCCTAGGCTTCCTCAACTTATTAATCTCACTCCAAAACTTTTTCTTATTTTCAACAAAATTTGTTGATAACATCTCACCCACTCTCTCATTTGCTCTCTTTTTACATTGCTTCACCACTCTCAGATATTATTATTATTATTATTATTATTATTATTACTGTTATTATTATTATTATTATTATTATTATTATTATTATTATTATTATTATTATTATTATTATTATTATTATTATTATTATTATTATTATTATTATTATTATTATTATTATTATTATTATTATTATTATTATTATTATTATTATTATTATTATTATTATTATTATTATTATTATTAGTATTATTATTAGTATTATTATTAGTATTATTATTAGTATTAGTATTAGTATTAGTATTAGTATTAGTATTAGTATTAGTATTAGTATTAGTATTATTAGTATTATTAGTATTATTAGTATTATTAGTATTATTAGTATTATTAGTATTATTAGTATTACTGTTATTATTAGTATTATTATTATTATTAGTTATTATTATTATTACTGTTATTATTCTATATACTGCAATGAAAATTTCAATCATTATTCCATAGTGCAAGTGGACCCCCGTAATGCTGTTAAAGTGCCGTTACCGAACGAATTTGTTCCCATAAGGAATAATGTAAATTAGATTAGTCCTTTTAGAGCCCAAAAATACACTTACAAAAATACACTTACATAATTGTTGGAGTTTGGAGCAGTACGTAAACCACCGGGGGTCCACTGTATAGTACATTTTGGTAATCTTCGATATTTAATTGTTTAAATACCAAAGATTGTTTAAAACTATTACTAATTCACTCGTATGTTTCTTAAGATTCATGGAAAGGTAGACACAAGTACAATATAACGGGATCCTTTATTGACAACATTTCACCTACACAGTAGGCATTATCAAGTCAAAAACAGCTCTGTTTGTGAATTGATAAAGTCCACTGCATTAGCAAAACATTGAGAATAAAGGATTGCATTATACTGCATTTGTCTACTTTCCATCATGTTGGTATTGTATACCATTTATCTACTTCAGATTCATTTTAAGCATTTTTTAATGCTTTTGTTTGCCAATAAGATAGTTTAATCATGTCACCTGAAATGGATGCAGCTAAATCACCCTTGAGGAAGGGCAGTTTGAAAAGATAAAAAAGGCATACAAAACCAGTTATGTAATACATATTTACATTACTCCTGCAATTTGTTCTATAGTACCAGTACTGTATTTACTTTGTCATACATATAGTATATTTTGCCATCAATATTTTTTTTTTCTTTGACACATTAGTACTGCACACCGTGTACAAAGTATGATCGTCACGGGTACAAGCCTCGGGAACGCATCATGATTCTTACATCAGGAGCTCTCTACTTGCTAGAGGCTAAGGAGAACAAGTTAAAACATAAACATCGATTTTCTTTGAAGGAAGTACAAGGCCTCCATGTGTCCCCCAACACAGACAATCTTCTTCTAATACAGATTCCTGTGGAGAATGCTAAGAGAGATAAGGTATGACTGATGTATTCAACTAAACTCATTCCATTAGTACTGCTTCATAAATACTATTAGATTTTAAATGTTAATACATTTTTGCAAATATATTACCTCATTAACTAGATACTGGTAATAATAAAATTACTTTATTAATAATGAGATTTTGCAAGTAGGGTAACACTGAATTCTGTTTGGATAATAAATCTTTCAGATTTTGGCTCATTTGTGTTTCATAGGCCATATCTTTTTAAGTTTCACTCTAATCTGGTAAATATTGACTGTAAGACATTGTCGTGACATTTGTGGTGTACATCATCTTGAGCGATGTTTTGTTTAGGCTCTTATAGCAGTTTTATCACTGGATTGGTGTGCAAGTGCCTTTATTATGATTTACGTACAATTTTGGAGGACCATGGGTCCTTTTCTTTCCAGTATCTAGAGTTCTTTCCCTCCTAGGTAACATTCTGTTGCCTTTTCTGGGCTTCTGTCGTAAATTTGTTTTCAGTTAATGATGTACTCGAGTAACCACATATTAGACCATTCCTACAACTTTGCATTGGTAAAAACTAGCCGCATATATGACTGCCTTTGCTATTTACTTAGAGGTTCCTATGGATTACCTGCATATAATTTTGTTGGTCACTGTCCCCACAGCCTGGTCCCAGGCTGTTAGGGCAGTGGTTAATAGCCTGATCAGTCAGGCTGATAGTACTGGCCTTGTGCATTTCCTGATCAGCCAGGCTATGGTGCCTGACTTATCAGGAACTGACTTGTAAGGTACCCTCTTGAAGACGGCTAGTGGTCTGTTTTTAATGTCGTTTATGTATGAAGGGTCTTGAAAAGTCTTAGCCCCTTTACACTTATTGAATTATTAGGGTACTTACCACACTTCTTTTCAATGAGGTATTTAGCAGCCTGGCTAGCCTTTTTTATTTTTAAGGAGTGATTTAAGTGTTCAGATTTGGGACTAATCCCTCTAGAATTTTGAAAGTATAAATTTTGATGCCTTTCTCATTATTCCACATAATACAGTTTAAGGTACTTAATGTATTCCTAATAATCTAAGCATTTGACTGTATATTTATAGGGAGTGAATGTTGTCTGCACATTCTCTAAATCTGCTATTTCACCTTCCTTAAGAAGGGGGCTGGTTTGTGTATAGCAGTATTTCAATTTACAGAAAACAAGTAACTTGAAGAGTATCATAATTACTTGGCATTCTTTATTTTGAAGGTTTGAGTTATCTAGGCTATTACTTTCCTTGCAGTTATGATAGTGTAATAAAATGCTCTGACTTTGACAACAGGAAGAGAAGCAAGGAAACCAAATCTATTTATGGCCTCCTCATTGGCTATGTTTAATTTATTAAACATTTAAAAAGTGTGTGTTTCTGTATAGTAATTGCACATTTAGAATAGAAATATTGAGCAGTGCTCAATTTGAAATATTCTTAGGATGAATACAGTGTATAATAGTTCACTACTGTATTCTAATTCTTACAATAGATTTTTAAACTGCTTAGACTAGCAGGGTATGATCCCCCTACTGTTTAAGCGCTCCCCTCCCATAAATGAAATAATGGTCACACTGGGCTCTCACCTATGGGGAGAAAAATTCATAGCTTGTCTAAAGTAATTATCTGGAACTAAAATGTTAAGGAATGGTACAAAATTGGGAACAGATTGATATTAATTTGTCTTCATGTTGACTGGTACTACAGTTGTCTGAAAAATTATAGAACTTATAGGTTGTGTGTATTGGCTTTCTTGTAGTTATCAGTTGGCTGGAGATTCTGAATGACTTTTGCAATCTTGTTGCAGCTTAATATTGTGTAATAATATTTTATTGCCATTCTTGTGATGAATGTGTCCTTTCATCACTATTTTACTAAATATGCTTCACACTTTTATTGCATGCTGTAGAGTGCAGGTGCTTGTGACCCTAACCCCAAGGTAAGAACCGTTAGTCAAAATTTCATTGTGCGTACAAGTGTGTTAATCGCACATACATCTTAAAATAGGGGTGAATTAACTGCTTTTGAAAAATATTTCTGGAATGTATACTCAAAAGTAATGCCATGAAGTGTGCACGAGCCACTTTTCTGGAGAAACCAGTTATAATTTTACGTATTATCAGATTCTGAAAAAAAATTATTTGAATTTGGAATTAGTTTGACTAAAAGGCGAATACCATATATCACAAGATAAACAAACCAAATATTTGGTAAGAAATTATCGAGACCATATGTAATCATTAAAAAAAAATTTTGTTTGCTAATAAAAAATAAAGCAGAAGTTAACATAATGTTCAGCATGGTGTATTTTTAACAAAGTCAAACTACCTACAGTAGTCTTTCCCTGTATCTGCAGGGTATATGTTCCAAGACCCATTGTGGATACCCGAAAATGTGGATAGTAGTGAACCCTATATATGTCATTTTTTATTTACACACATACCTATGATAGTTTGGTAAATTACACACACTAAGTTGAGAATTAGCACTTTTTCACTTACAGGAAGCACTTTTCTTAGGCTCTGAAGAACTGCCAGCATTCCTACTTTTGCACTTTGGAGCCATTATTAAGCAAAATTAAGAGTTATTTTTGGTCAACAGTAAATCGTGGAAAACTGAAACTGCGGAAACCAAATCCGCAGATACAGGGGAGTTCTACCATACTGAAATTTCCTAAGATTATGCATATACTGTATGTAAGTTTAAGCAGTTGTTCTTCATTTGACCCTGAAAGGTTCCGTCTTTGTAATAAAATTGGTATAGAAAAGAATTAAGCCTTGTATAAATCCATTGTGGCAGATGTTGCAGGTGTATGGAATAGGAGGTAGGTTACTGAAAGCAGTGAAGAGTTTTTATGAGGATAGTGAGGTTCAGGTTAGTGTGTGTAGGAGGGAGGGGGACTATTTCCCAGTAAAAGTGGGCCTTAGACAAGGATGTGTGATGTCACCGTGGTTGTTCAATATATTTATAGATGGGGTTGTAAGAGAAGTGAATGCGAGGGTCTTGGCAAGAGGTGTGGGGTTAAAATATAAAGAATCAAATACAAAGTGGGAGTTGTCACAGTTGCTTTTTGCTGATGACACTGTGCTTTTGGGAGATTCTCAAGAGAAGTTGCAGAGGTTGGTAGATGAATTTGGTAGGGTGTGTAAAAGAAGAAAATTGAAAGTAAATATAGGAAAGAGTAAGGTGATGAGGATAACAAAAAGATTAGGTGACAAAAGATTGGATATCAGATCGGAGGGAGAGAGTATGGAGGAGGTGAATGTATTCAGATATTTGGGAGTGGACATGTCAGCAGATGGGTCTATGAAGGATGAGGTGAATCATAGAATTGATGAGGGGAAAAGGGTGAGTGGAGCACTTCGTAGTCTGTGGAGACAAAGAACTTTGTCCATGGAAGTAAAGAGGGGAATGTATGAGAGTATAGTTATACCAACACTCTTATATGGGTGTGAAGCATGGGTGATGAATGTTGCAACGAGGAGAAGGCTGGAGGCAGTGGAGATGTCATGTCTGAGGTCAATGTGTGGTGTGAATATATTGCAGAGAATTCGGAGTTTGGAAATTAGGAGGAGGTGCGGGATTACCAAAACTATTATCCAGAGAGCTGAGGGAGGGGTTGTTGAGGTGGTTCAGACATGTAGAGAGAATGGAACGAGACAGAATGACTTCGAGAGTGTATAAATCTGTAGTGGAGGGAAGGTGGGGTAGGGGGTCGGCCTAGGAAAGGTTGGAGGGAGGGGGTAAAGAAGGTTTTGTGTCCGAGGGGCTTGGACTTCCAGCAAGCATGTGTGAGCGTATTTGATAGGAGTGAATGGAGACAAATGGTTTTTAATACTTGACGTGCTGTTGGAGTGTGAGCAAAGTAACATTTATGAAGGGATTCAGGGAAACCGGCAGGCCGGACTTGAGTCCTGGAGATGGGAAGTACAGTGTCTGCACTCTGAAGGAGGGGGTGTTAATGGTGCAGTTTTATAACTGTAGTGTAAAGCACCCCTCTGGCAAGACAGTGATGGAGTGAATGATGATGAAAGTTTTTCTTTTTCGGGCCACCCTACCTAGGTGGGAATCAGCCGATGTGTTAATAAAATAAAAAAATAAATCCATTCATTCATAGCTCTCATGTTAGCCATTTTTGTTCTGTAATTATACATATGGTAACTGATCAATTTGTAAACAAAGGCAGTGTTTTGAGTTACAGTTCAGTATATTGAACTAATTTTTTTAATACACTAACTATGAACAGATTTTTTAAAATTTCATAATGTACCTAGCACTTCAGAAATTTGTGGTGATTGTTTAAGCACATTTTAGCACAAACATTTCATACATATTTCATGATGCATGACTTTTATATGCACGCTATGCACAGTGCTTTACAAAGTATTTTTAAACACTTATTCAGTGTTGTGTTGACTTCATGCACTTTTACTTGTAATGGTAGTTTCTTTCTTACTATAAAATGTGATAAATTCTAGTGAACATTAAATTTTATTGATACTTTCCCTTCTGATAGTAAACTTGCATATTGAGTATTGGGCAGGGTATTTATAATATAAAATATTTGAGATAATTAGTATGGTGATGGTATAGAACTGTGTTCACTAATAAGTATCATTCTAAGAATAAAGGCCCAAGATCTGCACCAGATTCATTTAATGAGACATCTTTAAAGTTTTGGTAAGGTTTGTTCAAGCGTTAATGCAACAAATAGTAATGTAAAGCATTTCTAATTAAAAATTAAGTTTCTTTACATACATGTTTTTTCTGTTTTTGCATTTGTGGTGTGCCACATCTTTTATAAGGGATTTCTCAAACAATTAACAATGTGATATTAATTTATGTATATTCAAGTGGCTAACATATTGTTTTTCAGTATAGAAATTAATTACTTGTAAGATGATCATTACCAAAGACATTACAACAGGATTATTTAATGTGGTATTATGTTGCTTTCTAAATGCACGTTAAAGTATGTAGTGCACATCTGAGCATGTCATAAGGTGTTGGTTGCACACAAAGCATTTGTAAACAATTTTGTCTTTCAATATTAATGTCATTGTGATATAATAAATTCTTTAAACATGAAAGTTAATGATATTTACACAGTGAAAAATATGATTATTTTATAAAAAATTTCAGTTTTACAGCATTTGTGTTTTAGAATTTTTGTACTGTATTTCTCTGGGGAATTGCAAGGTAATTTTAAATATTATTTTGCAGGGGGATTTAATCGTCTGTTTGCCCAATGTAATAGAAGCTGTCACCAAGATCATAACAGTCAGTGACAGCCCTGAAGTTCTGAAAGTTGCTGAATCTGAGAGGTAAAGCAAGTTTTTAATTGAATATTTTTTAGGTGAAAAATTGTACAATATATAGTATTATAATTTCTTTTATATTTGAGGATCTTATTTCAAAACAAAAGTAGGTTATCTAGTTTTTTTTCCTCAACTAGTGAGATTTATTAGAGATTAATTATTGAGAGTACCATTTAATGTCATATTGAACTTTTTCAATCTCTACTTAGTCTTTTCATTGATTGTTGTTTTGTCATTTTTCCTGTACAATATTTACTTTGCTGCATTTTTCTGCCAAGTTTCCTGTGTGCCTGTGTTTGCTGAGGCAACCTGTTTAGTACTCCTTTATGCCTATTGATGTAGTTAGCCAGAAAGGTTTCTGTTGTATTTCCTTCAGGATCGATTATCGTTTCTTTCAAAACAAGTTTCAAATTTGGATTTGTTGAATATACATATACCGTATTTACTTTAATTCGTCTCTGGGTAGTTTCATTCCTGCATGTAGACGAGACACTACAATGTTAGGATACTTTTACAAGGATACGTTTGCTCATCATTTTTTAAAATTATTGTATATGCCGGCATAAATGTCAATTTTTTATGCCAAGTATAAAAGTTGCTGATACATGGCAGAGGTGAAAATAAGGCCATGGTACATTACCGAAGGAGGAAAGTGACACTACTAGCCTACTGATGCTATCATGCTAGTACCATAACTTTTACCACAGTTACAAGTTTTATATCCTACTTCTTACCTATTTTATTTTTGTTTCCCAGACATGTTTTTACTAAAACAAAAGTCACATATTGCTAGAAATACCTAAAATGCCCCCCTCCACACTCCCCTCCCTCCCCCCTCCCCCCAAAGAAAAAAACTGGAGAAAATAATATGCAATCTCCTAATATTCACCTAATGGGCCAAGTCAATCTGCTTAGACTCTCTGAACTTGACAGTTTGATTTTTTTTGTTTTGTGTGTGGGGGGGAAGGAAAGGATTGGCCTATCAGGCAAATATAGGCCTCAACCTGAATTAACACCTCAAAATTTTAGTTGACTTGTATGCTGGCATATACAGTACAGGAGGGCACTGTTCTTGTGGCTTGAAGGTTCGCAGCCCCAAACAAAAATCACCGGCGGGGGGAAAACCTGTTTTTTCATTATCAAATGCGTCTAAAACGTCTGATATGTTAACACTGTCATATGTTAGGTGCTCAATACAGCTAGGCATAAAAAAAAAGACAAAGTAAAATACACAGTACATACAATACTTACCTTAAAATATGGCACCAGGTGTCCTTCCCTTATGCAACTCTTGTACAAAAACGACAATAACAGTGTAAAAATGGTAAAAGCACCGAACATAAACAATGGCTCAGTTGAAAACTGCCGAAATAGTGGGACTCCGAAAAGTGGGAGCTTAAAATGTGGTGTGTTCCTGTAGTTTCATTCCTCATTAGTAAAAGTTTTGAATATGAAAGTAAATTTCCTGTACCACCTTATGATCTGATACATTTTTTTTTTAACAAATTAGTGTGTGATATTGTTTATTACATGAATATGGGATGACATATGCCTTTTTTCTAGAATAGTGGAAGGTTATATATTACATAAACAGTTTCTCACATAGTTCATTGCAAATTTTAATAACATATAGTTAACATTGTAGAGCTTGTTTGTTCAAAATGGCAAATATAATTTTTTTTAAGAAGATATTTAAATGATTTCTTTTGTCTATATTGCAGCATTGGTCACACTATGAAAAATGGTAAACAGGGCACAATTATGCTTGATACTGGATCAGCTGTAACTACCATCAACAAAACTAAAGAAGGCAAATTGTTAGTGGTAAGTATTTTTTTAATTCTTTTTTTTTAATTCTTCTACACTATGAGGAAGTTTGCGAGCAGGAGTCTCTACACTCAAAGGGTTAAGTCTGCAAAATATTTTTCCTAGAATAGAATGCTTTTTTTTTTTTTTTTTTTATATAAACCTAAACTCAATTGGAACTTTTGAACTAGTGGTTCTTCTAGTTTCTCTTGCTTTTTTTTTTTTTTTTTTTTTTTTTTTTTTTTTTTTGTAAATTCAAACCTGTCTTGCTTCCTTACATTTTGTATTGAAAAAAAAAGTATAATTGGATGATTTACCCTCCAAGCTCCTAGTTTCACTGTTGGTCTCTTGGGTCAATTTGCATCTCTGATTCTCAGTTTCTCTTCCACTAGGTACTGTAATGTGACATAGTAATCACTTGCTCTTCTGGAAAACTCCATACACTGCAGCATTTGTTGTATATTATTATAATCATAACTAAGTGCTAAACCCACTTTGGTCATACAGTTTGTTGCATAATAATCACCCAAGGAAAAAGGTTATCTCCATCTTTACTGGTACTTCAGCTACTTAAGATTTCTTGACATGCTGCCTAAAGATTTTTGTGTTTAGGCTTCATTTGTCAGTGTTTTAGAAATTAAGGGATATGCAATATCAATTTTTTTCATTTTGAAATCTATTATTTCTTTTACTTACAGGTGGCAGGACACTGAGTTGCAAAGAAAATGTCATGGACGGAAAGCTGGCACAAATGTCATATTCACTGATATGGAAGAAAACAATTTCAGGTATCCTAATATATTGTGCCAATCCAACTTCAAAGTAGGATCTTGAATGCTTGCCAATGAGTGATTGTTAATTATATTTTGTTAAAGTATTTACACTTTGCAAAGTGCCTACATTTACTTTAGAAATATGCTAGTTGAACAATGTATATACTATATTTTTTAACGATTTTAACTAAAATATCGGTTTCTTCCTAAAGTTGCTATAGCCCTTGTGGCTTGAAAATGTTAATCTGCACTAGTGTTAACTGCTTGTTTATTTTGAAAGAATGTCAACACTTTGTCTTCAGCTTGACACACTGTGGTCTGTAATTTACACGTTATTTTAATGTAAATACATTACAGGGCCTGGTCTTCTTTCATTTTGAGAATGTGTGGGGAAAACTGCTTTCCTGTATTGTAAATTGTCTACTTACTGTATTTTGTATATTTATTTACTAGTCATTAAATATTGTTTAGTCTGTATACTGTGATATATGTAGCACAGTTCTTGATAGTTTGTGTTCAAATATGCCACTTAAGTTTGCACATTGTACTCTTGAAACTTGGCAATATACCAAGATTTCCATCACAGTGCAGTTAACCTTCTTTGGTTCAGCAGGTTGTGTGGAATTGATCATCAACTTTACATGAAAGTCATTGTATGTAACTAACTATTCTATACACTAAATGATGTAATTAGGATTTTACTAAATATTTTCCTATTAACATAAGCATTTATTTTTTTGTTTAAATGTCTTGGCAACCTCCATTTACAGTTCAGTTTTTTATAAACCCACAGCTTCTTCCTAATCTACTATTGTGTTTGAATTTTTAAAGTTCTTTTGAAAGGGTTTAATTTCTTTAATTGGTTTGCCACAAAGCTTAGGCACTGAGAATGTGATAATGCTGAGGGTTCCATCTGTTTTAAAGTGGAAAATATCTACTGAAATTTGAACTGTCAAGACCTATGCCTTCTTGACCCTGTCTGTCTAGCAGTGAGCTTCTATTGCTGTCATGTTTGTCAGTAAATACTTTATTTTTTAACTTAGTTACTAATTTGAGTCCTGGAAATTTTTCTTAACTTTAATATGCATCTTTATAAAAGTATTTATACAGAATCATCTCTAAAGGTGTATTTTTGTTAAAGTATTTAAATGTTCCTGTGAATATGAATATTCACAAGAATTTTGATTGTGCATATAGCCAATACAAAGATGAAAATTGTATATTCTCTGGATAACCTATTGCATATTTTTTTTCTTCAGTAATGTAGGATGAAGTTTATAGTGTTTTCTGTTTAAATAAAACTCCAAGATACCTTTTTTTTTTCATATGCCAGTACATGGATATAATTAAATGGTGTATTGTATCAGATAGTGAATAGTACAATTCTGTTTTCAATATCATTCCATATAATAATGCAGCGATCAAATTTTTGCCATTTTTTTTATTTTCAAAATAAGAAGGTAATCATTTAACATGAAAGCATAATACAATGTTTATGTAATAAATTTAGTGTCTTAGACTATTGCTTTGGTGCTAAGTTATTACTTGCTAATACACCCAACTCTTGATGTTTGCTGGAAATCTGGCTACCATTGATATCCTCTGTACTTCCTCTTGCTTCTAACATCACTATAGACACTTTTTCTGTATCTTAAAATATTAATGTAACCTGACTGTATTACAAACCATGTTTACACAGTATATCTAGTATGCTTACACTGGATGGGGCACAAAATTGAGTGAGAATAATTGGGGAGTATTCGTGGAAGAGTCGGTGGTGTAGGTACCTAGTTTATTAAATAAATCACCTGTGTCCCAGTTGTGATGAAATTTTTATTTTTATACTTTACTGTATTAAACTTCATTCTTAAGCTGTTTATTAACTTAGAAATAGCTTCCCATGAGTTTTGTCCTTAGAGTTAGTCAAAATGGCAGGCTGACGTAATGTGGGGGTCACCATTTTGGTTTAATTTTTCCAATGCTTAAACCTCTAATAAAGTATTATAAACCTTCACAAAGATAGCAATGTAGTCTTAATTTATAAAGTTCAGAAAATAAAGGCAAAGGCAAACTGCACGAAGATTGAGTTGCATGTACAGTGTTGTAATTGTCAAAATGACAGTTTTTTCCTGTCATATTGAACTTTAATTTATTCTATAAATGTGCACTACAGAGTTGGGTTTTATTATAGAAGTTAAGGAAATTGTTTAAGGAACAACTGAGGATCACCTTTGTAAAGGAGAATGTTGACAGGTTTATGGTGTATTATTGGCATTTGCAGCAAACTTCAGGCTCTGGACTAGAGGATTCCTTTAGTTTTAATGTTGCAGCTTGATTATATTCTTTTGATCTGGAATACATTAATAACAATTGTTGAAAAATCAGTAACTTAAAATATGAAAACACACTAATGTACATTAAGCTAAAATGTTAGTCACCTTAGTTGAGCCATTTTTTTTTTTTTGTAGTGTAAAATGTGTACAGTACATGACAAATACACACAATTCCTAATAAAAAAAATTCCACAATGATAAAAAAATTTCAAATTCTTTAATGATGTATCATCATGAAAGGACATGGAATTTTTATTTTCTTGTGATATAATTGCATATGTATAGGTATGTATGTATATACATGTATCATTATATATATATAATATGTATGATTATATGTGTATGTGTTTATATATATAAAATTGTGCACTCGCCCACCACACACACATACACACATTGTGTATGTATACTGACACAATGTAATTCATTATCTATCAAGTTTTTGTATCTTTTACAAGTGATAAATATGAATTACTATTGCTTTTCATTGCTATATGTATACCTAATTATGAAGTCGCTTAAATTCAACATTACTTTTACATGTAGAATTAAACTTTGATTTTAATACATTGTGCCTTACCACTGTGTATGTAATACAATAATATACTTGAGTTTGCTTGCAGTAGTATAAGTGATAAACACAGTGTAATTGTTCTGTATGTGCCTTATGTGCCAAGAATGTACAAGATATGAACTAAAGCCATTATTTTCTTTCGTATTTCTATCCTTTTCGCCATTGTACATCCCATTTATCACTTTAAATTGAATAAGGTTTTGCTAGTTGAAAAAGAGTTTAAAATTTCTTTTTAATTATATGCAGTTTGTCAAAATTTGAAAGAGAATCAGTCTGAACTAAAAGGTTTTGTTGAGTCCCCTTGGCATCTGTGTTGTTGAGGGCACAGATATTACATGCCAATGAACATGTCCTGGAATTAAAACCTCTTGACGATTTGCATATTTCATCAAATTGAGCATTAAACCTGAGGGTGGCAGATTGTCAAATACTCCTTCGACTTCATTCAGCCCTAATTTTATCGAAAGAAGATTATGGCAACCAGATATATTCTGCGGCCCCTCTTGCAACTCTTTTTTTTTTTAAACTTTATCCCATTCATTATCAGGGATTACATTTGTGTCTAGGTGCTTTTCATTTCTTCCCTGTCGAGAGTCTATATGCAGAGGCAAATGTTCCATCTTTGACTGACTGGCATGGTGCCCAATGCCTTCGATATTTTGTCCGCTCTTGTGACCTTGACAATCCTCCTACAAATAGGATGTTAATGGACATTAGTAGAGGCTCATTATTTGATCATTGCCCATTTACTCCATCCCTTTTCTCTTCATATTCACTCTTGGCTTCTCTTCAATTGCCCCTTTAAATGCTCATCTAGCATCTAACTTTTCTCTTTTCCCCTTGGGAGGTTCCAACAGTTCGAGTCTGTTCTTCCTCGCTGCTGTCCGTGAAAGCTCAAATACCTACATTATTATTATTATAATCAAATAGAAGCGCTAAACCACAGGGGTTATCAAATACCTACAGCTGCTTCTCGCTCCCTTTTTCTTAACCACTTCCAGTCTCTCTCTCTCTGATGGTCTTGGGTTTGCAGCAGTGTTCCCGGACAATGTTTCGCGAGGTCATTAGACTGCTAGCATTTTCACAGCTGAACTGTATGCAATTCTCAGTGATTGTAAGTTTTGCATCCAGGCCTACCTCAACATCTGAGGTAGTTTCAGACTTCTCTAGTGCTTTGCAGGCTATCAAATTTAATTCACCTCGTTCCCTAGTTCTTCATATCCAACTTTGGTTGCTCTGCATTTCTAGCAAAAACAAGGAAACTTTTCTGCTGGGTCCCTGGTCATGTGGATGTTCGGGGCAACGAGCAGGCAGACTATTCTGCACAGACAGCAAGCAGTACATGACCTCCCAGTTTCATATAGAGGTATTCTATTCTCAGAGTATTTTGTTGTAATCTCAAGCCACCTTCACAACTGTTGGCAACAACATTGGTCCGAGTTGATTAATAAATTGTATTCTATCAAGCCGTGTTTAGGATTCTGGTCTTATCAATGTCGTGGTTGGAAGACTGCTTCTCTGCCTTCACATCGGGCACACGTTTCGCTCATTTGTATCTCGTGTAGAGGTGCCCGGTTCCACTCTGAGAATTGTCATGTTCCAATTTCAGTTTGCCATATTCTATAACTGTCATGTCTACCAGTGAATATGCAGAATTGACCAGAGACATTGTCACTGCTCTAACACCCTTACTTTATCAACCCTCCTCACTGACGGCCCTAACTTTGACACACACCCTCTTGACTTTTTGACAGCAATGGATTTATTACACAAATTTGGAGGAGCTGCATAATCCTACGGGTTTAGCGCTCCCCTTGATTATAATACACAAATTTGGATTATACATACTTCCTTTAGCACTTCACACTGCCCTTGCTAACTTTACCTGTTATACTCTCCACCCCTCCCCCTAGTCTGATCAAGCATATTCCAACGGCGTCTTCGCTCTGCGGCCCTTTCTTTACCTTCCCTTCTTGCCGATGGGCCCTCCTTTAATCCTGACTCTCTCATTGACTTTTTGACAGCAACTGACTTACTACACAAACTCTGAAGATTATGCCTCTAGCACTCCCCTCAGTCCCTTCTACCTCAATCTCTTGCTATACTCTATCCTTGCACTATCCACTACCCTGCTGCACTCCATACCCTACTAATCATCCCTCTCCCTCTTACAATCCATTCTCCCTGCATCCTTCCCTACCCTGCAGTGCTGTATGACCCCTGTGGTTTAGCGCTTCTTTTGATTATAATAATAATGATCAAGCATATTAAACCTTTAGCATGCCCTACCCTGCAGTGTTGTATGACCCTTGTGGGTTTAGCACTTGGTTATTATTATAAGCACTAATCCCAGAAAGGTCATATAGCACTGCAGAAGGTATGTGTAAAAAGAGGAATGTTCAATGGTGGTGAGGTGATGGGCAGGGGTTACTGGGAGTAGGGAAGAATGCAAAAGGAAAAGGAAAATAAATTGATACAATAAATTAGTTTCTGTATAAAAAATAGTCTATCAAATGTGGGAATTTCAGCAAGGTCAGTGAGTGTGTGTTAGGGCAGCAGAGATGACGGAAGTGAATTCTGCATGTCTGCTGGACAATTTATCAAGATATGATAAACTGAGGGCACGAAGCTCCGCTGAGTAGGAGTGCTGTGAAAATCTTCCTTGGAGATTGTCGCGTCTTTCCTTCAGACAATAGACTTCACGATTTATCAGGTGAAGAGGGCATCAGCAGGAATATAGCGCTTCTTTTGATTATAATAATAATCAGCAGGAATAAACAACTTCACAACGGTTAAGGAAATGGGGGCAGGCCTCAGGATGGGTGATCTGCTGCACTGCAGCCCAGGCATTCTGAAGGTGATCTACAATACTACTTTGCTTGCACTTTGGTAACTCAGCCACATCCACATTCTTGAGGTTGTTAGAGCAACTCCTACACCTGTAAGTGTTTGTCTCCTATATAAACAAGCTGGAAACTCAGCAGTTGAAGATTAGCTTAGTAATGTTAGGATAATGTTTAATCTTAGGTAACTGGGAGGTTTTGAAGGTCAAGTTGCTCCTGAATGTCTATGCCACATTGGATCGAACTTGATTGCTTGTCCCAATGCGCTGTATAAACCCTGAGGGTTTAGTGCTTCTCTGGAATTGTGCATAAGCTGACCTTTATCGTGTTTTCTACCGTGGCCTCACAACCACAGGTAGTGCACAACTTTGTCCATAACGGGGCAGTCCTTTGTGTTGTGCATATAAGAGTAGCAATTCCTGCAGTGATGGATCTGGTGGTAACTTTCACTTCAACCCCCTACTGTCCCTCTGATGTGTAGTGTTCCTACTTTGTCCCATCTAGCTTCTCTTCACTCTACTAGATCTGACCAAGACCATCCTGCCTTCAAAATTTTTCTCGCCTTGAGATGTGGACTAAATAGTGGTCCCTACAAATTTGTGGGCTTCATTATTTGCAGATGTTTGCTGATGAGCGGTGTATGACCCTTGTGAGTTTAGCACTTGGTTTTAATTATAATAATAATTTGCTGATGAACAACCTGCAAAAAAGATTAGATTATCCGCTGGGTATTACTGATGAGCATTATTATTATAATCAAAACTAAGTGCTAAACCACCACTATTATTATAATAAAAAACCAAGTGCTAAACCCACTAGGGTCATACAGCACTGCAGAGCAGGGGGTGTTGCTGAATCAGAGAGTAGCAAAGTTGGAGAGAATAACAGAGGTAGAAACAGGAAGGGCTGTTTGTGTAATAAATAGTCTGCTGTCAAAGGGGGAGCTAAACCACCAGGGTCTATTGATGAGCAACCCATGAAAATATTTGATTATCCATGGCTTTTTATCAGTATCCATTGGTGCATGACCATTAATAACTAACCACAAAATTTCATTCAGATTCTGCTCAACAGCTTTCCCATGCTCAAATCTCTACTCTAGTTATTTTTATGAATGTCAATATTGACTACATTAGAGAGATGTATTACATCGATGTCCTTGAGGGGTCATCATGGCTCCTCAAGTTAAGGCTTCTTGATCTTAGGAATTAAACCTCTGCTCCCATTCCTTAGATGAAACCTTAATGCCTCCAGTTCCCATGGTGCTGTATGGCCAATTATGTCAGATACCTTAATTCCTTCTTTTTATTTTTGCATTTACTGTGGGATACTTCCAAGTGTGACTTAACACAAGCTGTATTATAAAATACTCAAGAATTGAAATCAATGAAATGCACAGAGTATGGCTAAACCCCCAGGACAAAACCCTTGAACAAAACCTACCTGGAAAAAACCACAGCAAAAGTGAAAGTAGGACAAAAATCCAAGTTTAAGTTGGATTGTCATCACAGTCTTGATTAGTAACACCTCGTAATTTAGTCTGGGAGCTTAGAATCTATTAGTTTGTGAGCAGACCGTTCTTTGCAAGTAAGTGGCATAACAAAATTACATTCGAATACCATAGGAGTCCATGTAGTACTAGCCTGGGCAGCAGGAAAGGGACGACAGGTATAAGTGGACACACAGGTGCAAATTCACAAAAGATCTACAGGAAGTTGTGGGGATGGGACAGTTGCCAAAGATCTGGAAGGCAGCAAATGTAGTCCCTATATTTAAGGAATGAGACAAGAAGCTCTAAACTGTAGAGCAGTTTTTTTGACATGCATACTATGCAGGGTAATGGAGATTATCAGGAGAGTTCCAGAGCACTTGGAGAAAAGTGTTTTCATAAGAACCAGTATAGGTTCAGATAATGACAAATCTTGTCTTAACCTGTTGGTGACGCTGTATGACCCCTGTGGTTTAGCGCTCCTTTAGATTATAATAATAATAATAATCTGTTGGTGTTCTATGACAAAGTAACTGATGTGAGACAGGAAAGAAAGCGATGTGTGGATTGCATATTCTTAGATTGCCAGAAGGTATTTAATAATCCCCCACAAGAGGCTGGGGTAAAAAATTGTGGCAGGAATAACAGGGAACTTACTCTGGTGGAGCAGAATTCTGTAGGATAAGGCAGCAAAGTGATAGTCAGGGAATTTATTTGTATTGGCGAAGTGCCAAACCCACTGGGGTAATATAGCACCTGAGAAATGGGACACATTCGGGTTCAATCCAGAGAAGGGGAGGATAAGTCCAATTCTCTGGATCAAGAGCCCTTCACCTGCATTGAAGCACCTCCCTTGAGGGGGTTGTCAGAGAGGAGACATTGGAATGGGTAAGAGTAACTAACAAGATTCCACAAGGATTGCCCCTCAAGGAAGGTTCCTTGATGCTGGTGAGGGGCTCTTGATCTAGGGAATTGGATCTGTGCTCCAGTTCCCAAGATTAAACCTAAATACCTTCCACATCCCCCCACAGGCGCTGTATAATCCTACGGGGTTTAGCGCTTCCCCCTTGATTATAATAATAATCCACAAGGATCAGTATTAGAACCAGTACTGTTTCTGGCTTAAGTGCGTGTTATACAAGATGGGATGGGATCTGCTGATGTAAAATTGAGGAGAGTAACAATAGATGAAGACTACAAAAGACTACAAACGGATCTGGACAAATTATTATTATAATCATGTGGGAGCGCTAAACCAGTAGGGATTATACAGCTCCTGTTGGGGGGGGGGCAGATGGAAGGTATTCAGGCTCAATTCAGGGAATTGGAGCACAGATCCAGTTCCCTAGATCAAGAGCCCCTCACCAGCGTCAAGGAACCTCCCTTAAGGGGGGATCTGGACAAAGAGCAAGACTGGTCAGATAATTATTATTATAATCAAAACCAACCACTAAACCCTCTAGGGTCTGGTCATATAATTGATTGCTGGAATTCAACTCCAGCATATGCAAGGGAAAGAGGGCCATAAGACCGGACATGGCGTGTGGATTTGGGGAAGGCGGAGGGTGCAAAGGCTGTAGATGTCACTAACACTGAGAGAAACCCAAGGGTGAGCATATCGCCAGAGGTTCACACCAAATGAATAACCTCTACATCCAATGCTTGCCTGGCAAATCAAAGAGAAGCCTTCAGGAATTTTAATCTTTACCTTGATAAAGCATATATCAGACCCATCTTGGAGTATGCAGCACTGAAAAAGCTTATTAACAAACTAGAGAAAGTGCAGAGATATGCAACGAGACTGGTTCCAGAGCTAAGGGCTATGAGGAGAAGCTAATGGAATCGAATTTAACTACAGTAGAGAACCAAAGAACCTAGGGAGACATGGACAAGCTGTTTGAGAAGCGAGAAAGAGAACTTGGGGACAGCTGGAAGTTAAAGACAGATGAACCAGAGGGATGTCAAGAAGTCTTTCTTCACTCTCAAAAACGGTATGATCTCGGTGAGGACAGGCCCACAGAGGCCAGGAGGAGTGAATCTGTCATGTGGCAAGTTAAGAAGCTGTGCCAGGATCTGCGCTGTATAGCCCCTGTGGTTTAGCGCTTCTATTTGATTATAATAATAATAATGTGCCAGGATCTAAGATTCGACCCCTGGAACCACAAATAGGTGTGCTCAGTGTGACAATCGTCACCACACACACACACCTTAAGAATACTTGCAGTTTGTTATGAGGTTCCATCTCCTCCCGATGAATGCACAGTAGTGATGTGTTGTGATTAGTTGTTCTGGTTCAGGGATCTATTGCTACTGCAGTTGCTTACGGAAATCAATACATGCATGGGTGCCCTATGTATAATGCTACAAGGACCATTCCCAGATTTTTGTCTCCGTGTGACAAGCAGAGAGAGGCTCCTTCGATCGGCTTCAAAATTTCAATATTTAGAAGGTTGGTATATTTAATGGAGTGTGTAGGTACAATTTTGCCAGTTTTAATCCAAATGGTATAGTATTTTACCTGATTACATTATTTGGCCTTGATGCTGGTGAGGGTTCTTGATCCAAGGAACTGGACTTGGTTGAAATAAATTTGAATGCCTCCCACTTCACAGGCAGTCAGGCACTATATGACCCTACGGTTTCGCGATTTTGTTGGATTTTATGCAACAACTGGAAAATGCATTTGGTTAGTTTTAAGGTTTTAGCAACAATCCCTTGATGTTAGGCTGTGTAAGTTATCATGTGCCAATTTTATTAACCAAATAGGTTTCTGTGAGATAATTGGAGAATGTCTTCTTATTAGAAATGAGTCATAGTGTTTGATTTTATTTGATTATCCTAGATTAAAACAACATAATGTTATTTTATGTGTCTATAACATTTGTGTGCCCTCAAGACCTTGGTTAAACATTTGTATGTTATGTACACTTAGCTTACATAAAACTTTCTTATGTATCGAGCTCGGCTTCCCGATGTTTGGGGAAGATTTGTTGCCCAAAGCTGGGCCATAAATAAGTAAGTTTATTCAGGTTTATACAAATACAGTTACATGGATTATCATACATAGCAGCATATGTGTAGAGAACCTAGGATAACCCAAAAAAGTCAGACAGAGTGACTTATTTCCATTGAAAGAAAAGGAACAAAAGTTCCTTGTAAATAGAAATAAGAACTTGAAGTTCCAATTAGATCCTGTGGACCTCCTTGCAGAGAGCAGAGCAGAGAGGGACACGCACACCTCTACCTGAGTTCATTAACCGGCTTCCCACCAAAAACCATTAGAGAATTTTCCGCAGAAATGAAAAATGGAGCTGGCTAAAAGTAAGCCGATAACCAGGTGCCCCTCCTGTAAAGTGCCCGGTGGGCAAAGTAGATGAGGACAAGCGTCCCAGAGAGAACAGGGAAAATATATTACTGATACTTAGGCGAGAGAGAGAGAGAGTGTGTGAGAAGTCCACACCCAAGAAGGGTTTATAGGATCACAGACACCGTACGCAGTATCGAGCCCTGCCTTCCAGTGTCCGGAAAAGAAACCACGACCAGTCAAATTCATATTCAAAATTTATTTTTTGCGTGGTATACAATGTAATTTACATGTAGTAAAATATTGTGAAGCACAAAGAAAGTCACAAGCATGCTTGATCAGGACCTGATCCACCGCGTGGCCTGGTAAGTTTATTCAGGTACATATAAATACAGTTTCATTGACCTGGCCGCGGGGGCGTTGACCCCCGTAACACCCTACAGGTATACCTAGGCATATTATTGGCCTTCTTGTAATAATCATTTCATAAAATGTATAAATAACATAATATGTAAACCCCACTTAGCAATATTATCAGAAATAAAGTTGATTGATTAATTGATTGATACATGTACAGATTTGATATGTATGATAATTTATGTAACTGTATTTATGTGTACCAGTACCTGAATAAACTTACTAGCCTTTTATTCCTAACTTCCGTGTGATTGACCTCAACAAAGCCTCAGTTTTGGTGGCCCTGAATTAACTCCAACAAAAATGACGAGGAAGATGCCGAGTTGTGATGAGGTGTTGATTTTCTCTGTGACAAGAGAGACAGCAACGAAGGGCTCTTGATCTAGGAAACTAGAACTACCCTCCACTTCCTTTGATCAAATCAAACCTGTTTGCCTTCCATAAAGGTGCTGTATGATCCTTACGAGTTTGTAATATTCTGCCTTGAGTATAAATGACAGATTTTACACATTCTAGTTTGATTTTTCTACTATATGAACATGTGGGTTTAGGGTTTGTCTTTTAATATAATAATAATTTTATTGTGTTCCAGCGTTGTATGACCCTAATGGGTTTAGCGCTTAGTTATGATGGTTATGCTAAAAGCCAGTCATAGTACTAAGGGGAGAGAGCACAACTTTGTAGTACCCACAGTCAGTGGCCAGGCTTCAAACACCTTTTATTGTACAGCAATAAAGGAATGGAACAGACTGCCTGCACATGTCAAAGCCAGTCATAGCATGAGCCAGTTCAAGAAGAGAGCCAAAAGGTACCTAATGAATGTAGCGGCAGAAAGGGAGGAGAATGATTTTTTATTTTTTTAGCTAACACACATGTATATGTAAATAACTCTTTTTACCTTATTCCTAGTATACATATATCCTTTATAATATAATAACATATATATCCTAGAATATAAAATATTAAAGTATAAAAAGGACCCCAATGGAAATAAGTCACTCTGTCTGACTTTTTTGGGTTATCCTAGGTTCTCTACACATATGCTGCTATGTATGATAATGTATGTAAATGTATTTGTGTATACCTGAATAAACTTACTTACTTACTAAGTGTCAGGGGTCCAAGACTGTTCAACTGCTTCACGGCATACATAAGGGGGATTACAAATAGACCCCTGGCTGTCTTCAGGAAGGTGCTAGAATTTGAATTTGAATTTGAACTAAAGTCAGTACCTGACCGGCTGGGCTGTGGTTCATATGTCGGTTTGTTTGCGGCCAGCAGTAACGGCCTGGTTGATCAGGCCCTGATCCACCACGAAATCTGGTCATGGACTGGGCTATGGGGGGTTGTTGACCCCTCAAACACCCTCCAGGTATACTCCAGGCATAACCAGGGGCTTTCTATATACAGTGGACCCCTGGTTTTCGTTATTTTTTCGTTCCAGAATGCTGTTCAAGTGCCATTACCAAACGAATTTATTCCCATAAGGAATAATATAAAGTAGACTAGTCCTTTTAGACCCCAAAAATACACTTACAAAAGAATTTAAAAAATACACTTACATAAAAGGGCGAGTTTGGAGCAGGACGAACACCGGGGTCCACTGTAGTATGTTATTGATGTCAGCTAGATCTGTATAAGTTGTATCATGTTCTTGTAGGCATCAAGATTATTATTATAGATAATTTCCTATTTTTCCATTTGTATATTTTATTCACATTGCCCCTAATTGTAAGTCATTCCAAAGTCAATGGCCATACCATGTTGAACGCACCGCTTCTCGTCTGATCAGCGAAGTTAAGTAAAGTTGGGTTTGGTTAGTACTTGGATGGGTAACCGCCTGGGAACACCAAATGCTGCTGGCATCAATCTTTACAAGGACCCTCAATGGAAATAAGTCACTTTGTCTGACTTTTTTTGTGGTTATCCTAGGTAATATACACATATGCTGCTCTGTATGATTATTTATGTAACTGTATTTATGTGTACCAGTACCTGAATAAACTTATTAAAGAGTTCAAATTCAGTGCCTGTCTGTAGGAAAGGTTTCAAATACATGGAATCAACTTCATCATCTTCTCTGTTCTGTAATATGGAGACCAGAACTGAACAGTATAATCAGAATAAGCCCTTTCCAAATACAGTGGACCCCTGGTTTTCATGATTTTTTCGTTCCAGAATGCTGTTCAAGTGCCATTACCAAACGAATTTATTCCCATAAGGAATAATGTAAAGTAGACTAGTCCTTTTAGACCCCAAAAATACACTTATAAAAGCATTTAAAAAAATACACTTACATAAAAGGTCGAGTTTCGAGCAGGACGAACACCGGGGGTCCACTGTATACATATAAATAACTTGCTGTGATTTCACTACAGTATATTCAATCACTTCATAAAACTTAAGATTATTGAACCAATTTAAATAATATGTAAATTTTTTGTAATTAATCACTTTGTCGTGAATCTACATTATCGGTATGCTAAAAGAAATAAAATATTATTTTATTAGTTTTTATTAACACATCGGCCGTTTCCCACCGAGGTAGGGTAACCCCAAAAAAAAAGAAACACTTTTATCATTATTCACTCCCTCACTGTCTTGCCAGAGGTGTGCAGTTAAAAAAACTGCAACATATGTTCACCCCTCCTGAGTGCAGGCACTATATATCCCACCTCCAGGACTCAAATCTGGCTATAATTGGTTTCTATGAATCCCTTTGCTCACACTGCAACAGCACATCAAGTCATAAAAACCTGGTGGCTAAAGCTCTCGCTTCACACAGCGAGGATCTGGGTTTGATTCCCAGCGAGGGTAGAAACATTGCGAGTGTTTCTTTACACCGCTTGTCTATGTTCACCCATCAGTAAAATTGGTACCTGGGAGTTAGTCGACTGGTGTGGGTCACATCCTGGGACAAAACTGACCTAATTTGCCTAAAATGCTCTGCATAACAAGCGACTTTCTATATAGTAGTGTACGTATGTCATTGATGTCAGCTAGGCCTGTATACCATGTACATGTAGTAAATAAAGATATTATTTCCTTCCACTCGCTCCTGTCTAACATGCTCACACACACCTGCTGGAAGTCCAAGCCCCTTTCACACAGAACCTCCTTTACCCTCTCCCTCCAACCTTTCCTAACATGACCCCTACCCCGCCTTCCTTCCACTACAGATTTATATACCCTCCAAATCATTCTATTTTGTTCCATCCTCTAAATGTCTGAATCACCTCAACAACCCCTCCTCAGCCCTCTGGATAATATACTTTTAGAAACCCCACACTACCTAATCTCCAAGCTACATATTCTCTGCATAATATTCACACTGCACATTGCCTCCATCCAGTCTTCTCCTTGTTACAACATTGCTATCTATTATTATTATTTATTTATTTATTGGTATCTAGTATTGTTTATTATTAATAGTAATAGTAATAATAATCTTTATTTATACAAGTACATGTACAAGGTATACAGCCTAGCTGACATCAATGACATACTATTATTTAGAAACCCCCCTTGTTATGCATAGCATTTTGGAGTGGAATCAGTCAATGGCCTCCACTGCAGAACAACAGATATTAGTGCCAGGAAAAAAAGACTCCTCCCCCATACCACCAATCCGACAACATTCATCTTTTCAAATATACAGGGTCTAAAGCCACTGACAAACAACAAAATACCTTACATCCGTGGACTTTTTACAGAGTCAAATGCAATGTTTGTGGCTTTCACAGAGACCCACATAAAGGATCACTTGGACAATGAAATATAGATCCTGGGCTACAACCTATACAGATGTGACAGAGTGAACAGGCAAAAGGATGGGGGGGGGGGTTTGGCCTGTATATCATAGTCGCTTATATGCTCAGAACTACTAAATGCCTCAAATGATGTAATTGAAGTTTTAGCAGTAAAGATTGAGAATCAAAACCTGGTCATCGTGGTTGTATACAAGCCTCCAGATGCAACGTCCCAACAATTCCAGGAACAGCTTCTGAAAATTGACCACTGTCTGGGGAAAACCTTCCAGCTCCTGCCCCCAACATCTTGCTCCTGGGGGATTTCAACCTAAGACACCTAAAATGGAGGAATACTGCAAATAATGTGGTAGCAGAGATAACACCAGGAGGCAGCTCAGATGAAAACTCGCACACCCACAAGCTTTTAAATCTCTGCACCAAATTCACCTTAAACCAGCAAATAATAGAGCCTACAAGATTGGAGAATACGCTGGACCTCATCTTTACTAACAATGATGATCTGATATGAAATGTCATCATATCAAAAACAATATACGCAGATCACAACATAATAGAGGTCCAGACATGTATGCGGGGGGCCCCAGATCAACAAAATGTGATCAATCGCGAGGGAGCCTTCACCAAATTCAACTTCAATAACAAAAACATAAGGTGGGAAGATAACCTAAGCATCACGGATCCTAACCTATGTCTAGAACAAATTAACTGTGTGGCACTTGAGGTTTGCTCAAGGCAAATTCCCTTAAGGAAAAGAAGGAGCTGTAAACTAGAAAGAGAAAGGTGCTCCCTATACAGGCGAAGGCAAAGAATAGCAGAGCGGCTACAGGAGGCCAATATATCTGAAATAAGTAGGGAGACACTGGTCAGAGAAATAGCAAACATCGAACTAAAACTAAAGGAATCTTACAGGAATCAAGAAACGTGGGAAGAACTGAAAGCCATAAGTGAAATTGAAAGAAACCCAAAATATTTCTTTTCTTATGCCAAATCAAAGTTGAGAACAACATCCAGTATTGGGCCCCTACTTAATGGGATGGGTCCTACACAGAAGACAGCAAGGAAATGAGTGAGCTACTAAAGTCAAAGTATGACTCAGTTTTTAGCGAGCCGCTAACCAGACAGAGTCGAAGACCTAAATGAATTTTTTATGAGAGTGCCACAGAACTTGGTAGACACAAACCTATCTGACATTATCCTGACGCCAAATGACTTCGAAAAGGTGATAAATGACATGCCCATGCACGCCGCCCCAGGCCCAGACTCATGGAACTCCGTGTTCATCCTATGGAGAGGGAGCATGGACACTGGGGTCGTCCTGCAGTTACTAAAAACAACAGACATAGCCCCACTCCACAAAGGGGGAAGTAAAACAATAGCAAAGAACTACAGACCAATAGCGCTAATGTCCCATATCATAATAATATCTTTATTTACTACAAGTACATGTACAAGGTATACAGGCCTAGCTGACATCAGTGACATACTACTATATAGAAATCATAAAAATCTTTGAAAGGGTTCTAAGAAGCAAGATCGCCACTCATCTAGATACCCATCAATTACACAACCCAGGGCAGCATGGGTTTAGAGCAGGTCGCTCCTGTCTGTCCCAACTACTGGACCACTACGACAAGGTCCTGGATACTCTAGAAGACAAACAGAATGCAGATGTTATATATGTACACAGACTTTGCAAAAGCCTTTGACAAGTGTGACCATGGTGTAATATCACACAAAATGCATGATTAAGGAATAACAGGAAAAGTTGGTAGATGGATCTATAATTTCCTAACAAATAGAACACAAAGAGTAGTAGTCAACAGAGTAAAGTCTGAGGCGGCTATGGTGAAAAGCTTTGTTCCACAAGGCACAGTACTCGCTCCCATCCTGTTCCTCATCCTCATATCTGACATAGACAGGAATATAAGCCACTGTGCCGTGTCTTCCTTTGCAGATGACACCCAAATCTGCATGAGTGTCCACCATTGAAGACACTGCAAGACTCCAAGTGGACATCAACTAAATCTTTAAATGGGCTGCAGAAAACAATATGAAGTTCAACGATGAGAAATTTCAATTACTCAGATTTGGAAAACGTGATGAAATTAAAATTTCATCAGAGTATAAAACAAATTCCAACCACACAATAGAGCGAAAAACTAATGTCAAAGACCTGGGAGTGATCATGTCAGAGGATCTCACCTTCAAGGACAATAACACTGTAGCAATCACATCTTCTAGAAAAATGACAGGATGGCTAATGAGAACCTTCAAAACCAGGGATGCCAAGCCCATGATGACACAGGTCGCTTGTTCTATCTAGGCTGGAATATTGCTGCACATTAACTGCACCTGCAGGTGAAATTGCTGACCTAGAAAATGTGCAGAGAACCTTCATGGTACGCATAACTGCAATAAACCACCTCAATTACTGGGAACGCTTGAAGTTCTTAAACCTGTACTCCCTAGAACGCAGGCAGGAGAGATACATTATTATATACACTTGGAAAATCCTAGACTAGTGCCAAACTTGCACACGAAAATCACTCCCTACGAAAGCAAAAGACTCGGCAGACGATGCAACATCCCCCCAATGAAAAGCAGGGGTGGCACTAGCACGTTGAGAGACAACACAATAAGTGTCAGGGGCCCAAGACTGTTCATCTTCCTCCCAGCTTACATAAGGGGGATTACCAATAGACCCCTGGCTGTCTTCAAGCAGGCACTGGACAGGCACCTAAAGTCGGTACCTGACCAGCCAGGCTGTGATTCATATGTTGGACTGCGTGCGGCCAGCAGTAACAGTCTAGTTGATCAGGCCCTCATCCGCCATGAGGCCTGGACACAGACCTGGCAGCGGGGGCGTTGACCCCTGGAACTCTCTCCAGGTAAACTCCAGGATGCGACCCACACCAGTTGACTAACACAGGTTCCCATTTTACTGATGGGTTAATAGGGACAGCAGGTACCTTGAAGAAACACATCCTAATGTTCCCTGCTGTACCAGGGAATCGATCCCCAGACCTCAGTGTGTGAGCTGAGTGCGCTAACTTTTAGATGACTGCTCCTTGTTGGATTTTGACAATTAATTATGTTTAGAATTGTAGGTAATTATTTAGTTTAGTAGCATTATTGAACTTGTTGAGAGATTTTATGTAAATTCTTCTTTAATAGGTGGATTTTGCGATGGACAGTTATATTTTGGGCCTATAGGACACCAGCTGTTTTTGTTTTTTTGGTAACTTTTATTTAGCTTAATAAACCCATCCTAATTTAGATTAGAAGTTAAATTGTAGGTTAGGTTGGGTTTAGGTAAGGTTACATTTGTATTTTTGGTTACTAATAATAATCTTCAACATCCATTTTCACTTTCACCCAAGCCCATTATATTTTTTTACACTATTTACAAACCAAGAACTGTTTACCTTACCTCAACTCATTTCAAAGTCTCGCCATATGTAGGCATACTAACTCCTCCAGAATACAACTCGGCTCTGGTGGCCTGGTGGCTAAAGCTCTCGCTTCACACGGCGAGGGTCTGGGTTTGATTACCAGCCAGGGTAGAAACATTGGGCATGTTTCTTTACACCTGTTGTCTATGTTCACCCATCAGTAAAATGGGTACCTGGGTGTTAGTCGACTGGTGTGGGTCGCATCCTGGGACACTGACCTAATTTGCCCGAAATGCTCAGCATAACAAGGGTTTTTCTATATACGTACTGTAGTAGTATGTCATTGATGTCAGCTAGGCCTGTATGCCTTGTACATGTAGTACTTGCAGTAAATAAAGATATTATTATTACTATTATTATTATTTTAACACCCAGGCACCTATTCACCTGCAGGCAGTTGCGGCTTGTAGCTAAAATTAGTGGACGTGGTGCTTCAGAAAATTTTTAGCCATTGTTTTAATATTGTGTAAAACGAAACAAGCATATAAAAAAATTTTTTATACATAAGCTTGATAAAATCATAAACAAGGAGGCCATGATTAAATTACTATTTAAATTTTCTGTAAAATAAAAGAACCAAAAAAAACTATGAATTAAATAAAATAGCTCGAAGTATGATAATCATCTAATTCTACACTTATCACATTTAAGAATATGGTACATGGTTTTTAAGCATAACACACGTCGCTGATTCAAAAAGAAACACTATCTTACACTTACACAATAGGGTCGGCACTGCGTCAGCGACAGTGCTCTATCTAGCATGCAGCATCTTATCTCGCACATGTGCACAACCGCTGAACACCGAGTCGCTGAAACTCTGAAGCGCACAGTTCCATACAAGGATTTTTTTATTTTTTTCATGTATACTAGGGGATGGCTATTGACATTAAGCTTAAGGATTATATAATGTACAAGTATAAAGAAAGAATTAAAGAAAAAAAATACTCATTATATTGAATGTTATCGATAATATCGAGTGAAAATAGGGGGTGCTGCAGTTCCGCAGTGCCTATTCACGAGCCGCCACTGCCTGTAGGTGAACAGGGAAAACAGGTACTGTATAAGTAAACACTCAGCATTTCCACCTGTCACAGGATTGAACCCAGGATCTTTGGTTGTGAGGTTAAGGTACTATCACCAAGCAAGGATCCGTTTGTTATACCAAACTTTATGTAGTAACCCATCCTCTTAACTTCCATTAGCATCTACTGTATGTGGATTTCTCACATACCATTTGCAGCAAATTTCTCAGTTAGGTTAGCTGCCTTTTATTCATAAAAGATAACCAATGATAACATACCACAGTGGAAAAAAATATATAAATATAAGATAAAGACAATAAAAAAGTTCAGCCATGTGAACAGAAATTTGACACCCACTAAGTGTGGTAGACTGTCATACTTTCAATGTTTAAAAAACTTTCATCACTCTTCCATTTGACTGTTTTAAGAACGGAGAAATGATGTCTGTTAAGTGTGAAGTGTGATCCATGGCAACAGTAAAGCCTGTCATTGTCTGGTGGACCTGTATGATTTCTGGGTTACAGTTTTGTTAGTGACCTTAGTGCAAGGGTAGTTTGCTTGCCCTACATTTAACTGGTTGGCAGTTTGTGCCTAAAAAATCCTCTTTCTTCATATTGTAGTGTTACAGTCACAATACAGGAGTGTTACATTTATATTTATTTTGTCATAAATTTACCATTCTTAAGTTGCATTACTTAACCTTCACATGGAACAACTTACATTTGTCATTAGATATTACATATTGTACACAGTTTAAAATTAGATGTTCAAAACATGTCTTTATGTTAACTTGCAGAGTGAAGGGCATGTGAGCATACACTCATTAGTCATTTTAAAAAGAGCAGTTAAATATAGTATAGTTATCACTGATTAGATCAAATTTTATATATTGGTATGTCATGATGAAGTACAATAAACCTTCTATGATGTGAGAGACTTATATAAATTGAAGTGTGTGTGTGTTGGAATCTTGTGGAAGCAGGTAAGGGAATCAGATTACATATAGAGTCGTTTTATTGTTAAAAATGTATACAGTACTGTATTATTTTATTATGTCTTTGGAAGAGAGGATTCACTTGAAAACACTTGAAATGCCCTGTTATTCCAATTAGAGGAAAAGAGGGACCAAATAATGGCAGTTCTTAAAAGAATATGAAAAAAATTAAATTTAGATTTCTTAGCACCATCAATAGGGAGGGTGGTGATTCAGCTCTGAGATTGCATCTTTTGTCCATTATAGGCAAAGTCCCTTGTTATGCCAAGCATTTTAGGCAGATTAAAACTAGTATAAACTTATGAACTTCTGGACTTGATAGTAGTACAGGTACAGTGGACCCTCGGTTTTCGCCGAAAATTCTTTCCAGAATGCTGCTCAAGTGCCATTACCGAACGAATTTACTTCCTTAAGAAATAATGTCACGTAGGTTAGTCTATTTCAGACCCCCAAAAATACACTTGCAAAAGCACTTACGAAAATACACTTACCTAAATGTTCGAGTTTGGAGATGACCGAAAACCCAGGGACCACTGTATTTGGATAAGGATTATAATATGCAATTTAAATTTTGTGGGGCTGTTTAGCATGTATAATTTCTGTACATAATAAAATAATTACTTTGAGGAGGTAGCATATGAATAAGTAAGCAGTATAAGATGACATTGACATAGTAGATGTACGTATATGATTGTTACATACTAAATACCAGATCAACTTCAAAAGATGGTTTTGACAATGTTTCTGATGGTATTGGGAGATTGTTTTTTATCCTTCATGTATAGAGGTTGGACAAAATAATATGAACACCTTGTTCTATAACATTTTTTATTTTCAATATGGAGTTGATCCTCCATTTATAGCTAAAACAGCACCAGTTCATCAAATTGATTCATATAGTATTTGAACAATATCCAGGGGAATTTTGAGCCATTCCTCAAGCAAAACTTGCTCTAACTCTTCTGAAGATGACAGTGGAGGAAATCAGTTCTTGACTTGCTGTTCCAGTTGACCCCACAGATGCTCAAAAATATTTAGATCCGGCAATTGTGGGGGCCAATCCAAATGTTTGACTTCACTTTCATGTTCTTCATGCCAATTTTGAACAACTCTAGTGGTATGAATTGGGGCATTTTTGTCTTGAAAGATAGTTCAAAAAGAGACCTGTAACACATTTAAATTCATTATTGCCATTCAACAGTTTGATAGTTAATTCAGCAAGTGTTCATGTTATTTTATCTAACCCTTGTATGTTGTGCATTTTGGGCATATGATTTGCATGGAGTGTTTACTCGAGTTATATGTGTGGAATATCAAAGATATTTATTTCTAGTGTTATGCCTATGTGATCTTTTGCATTTCTTCAGTAATTATTTTAACTCAGGTGTAATACTTATATTGAGTGTTTGTATATGTAATATGCACAGTAGTATGTGTGGACATTGTAAATTAAGCAAGTTCATATCTTTGATTATGAGGGAGGGGTGTGTTGTCTGGAATCAGATTGAGTGATTGTTCTAATGGCAGAATTCTGTTGGGTTATGATTGGTTTTAGGTGATTTGTTGTAGAACCTTATGCACTAACAAAATAGGTGTGGTAAGATTAGATAAATACTAGTAGTGGAGAGTAAGTAATGGTTGCTGTGGCACCTAGGATATTCTGGAAAGAATGACCACTGCTTTGGGAGCTGGACATTAAATTTAGACTTACCTTCAAGGTGAATACCTAAGAGTTTTTTCCCCTCACCCATAAAACAGATTGGGGATGGGCTCTATCCTCCCTTTCTCCTAATTTCCCTTCCCTTCTCAGAAAAATTGCCCAAGTCAACCATTTCCATCATTTAAGGCCTATTTCAGGCCCCTTCCAGTTTTGAACTGACCAAAATATTCATTTCAATTTAGTATATATGTCTTACATCTTTGTAGTGGCATGAAGAAACAGCCAGTAAAACCATGAAAATCACTAAAAAAAAAAAAAGTCCCAAAAGTTGGTATTTTAACTCAAATGCAGGATCAGAAGTTAGCTGTTCTAATTATGCATTGTGGGGGATAAGATTTTTTTTTATTCTGCTCACACCCACCACACAGACCCATTCTCTTATGTATAGGCCAAAATCTGATCGGTGTGAAGTACTGGTATGTGATGGATACCTTAATTGTTATGTAATAGGCATATGTTGGTGAAAAGACAAAAAATGCAGACAAAAATCTTTCCCATTTAAAGAGTTAAGGAATTTTTCATTGTTCTTACAAAGCCTTCTTTATATCACATAAAATAAAAATAAAATCTTTATTTCCTATTGGATATGCATGTACAGTACACAGACATTTATAGTACATTTGGTTACAGATTGGAGATATTTACAGTAGAAGGGCAGTTGATACAATTGATTGTTCAAAACACTTGTAATGCTTAGTATTTTGGTTCCACCAATCCTAGAACTTACATACTACTGTAGTACTTACTTCTAGTCATAGTATATAATTACAGTGGTCCCTCACCTAACGAGTATTCCATATAATCGTGTAACAAGCGCTTTTTTCGCTAAATATTTCCCTCATGTAGCGAGCATTCTGTGTAGCGAGCCGTACCAGACCTGTCCGCCTGCCCCGCGCCTGCGCAGGACGCCAGTCTAGCATTGTTTACCATTGAGAGAACATTACCCAGCGTCCTCTTTCAAACATTCACAATACTTTTGTTGTATTTTTTGGTGGTTTAGTGATTGTCACTGAAATAAGTCACCATGGGTCCAAAGAAGCTTCAGCATCAGACCAGAGCTGAGGCTATTGCTTCACAGGAGGAGGGAGAGAGAGAGGAGGAGGTGCCTTCTTCAGTGCTTAAGGAAATTTGTTCCAAGTGGAACGATGTGCAAAGTTTTGTGGAAAAACACCACCCTGAGCAAGCTGAAATGAGCCATCCGTGCAACCACTTCAGTGACAGAGCCATGTTGCACTTCAGGAAAATATTAAAGAGTCGCCAGAAACAGAGGACTGTGGACAGTTATTTCACGAGGCAGGTATCCAGTGACTCAAGCTGGTCCTAGTGGCATTAAAAGAAAAAGAAGGGAAGTAACCCCAGATAAGGACTTGTTACCTGAAGTCCTTTTGGAGGGGGATTCCCCTTCCAAACACTAACACCCTCACCCTGTTCTCCTCCCTATCTTCCAGATGCCTGCAACTCTCTTCAATAAAGGTAAGTAAATGTTATTTATATTATATTTTTTGTGAATATTTTTGGGTGGAACGGATTAATTGTATTTACATTATTTCTTATGGGAAATAAGGTTTCGAATTACGAGCAATTCGTCTTAAGAGCTAGCTATTGGAACGGATTAATTTCGTTAGTCGAGGGACCACTGTATAGGCAATTACATTTAACTTACATTAAATTTATATCAGATAAATTATTTGAATTTTATGGAATGGTCGAATTATAGTTGAGAATATTTCATGAGTATTTACAGGCATTAGTAAGTAAGTAAGTTTATTCAGGTATACTCAAATACAGTTACATAGATTATCATGCATAGTAGCATGTGTAGAGAACCTAGGATAACCCAAAAAAGTCAGACAGAGTGATTTAATAGGTGTTTTTTAATCATGTTGTTAAAGCTGTTGACAGGGAAATTTTGGCATTTCCTGGCAGCATGTTCCATATTTTTGGGCCTTTTATTTTCATGGAGTTTTTGAAGTGGTTGAGTTACACACATGGAATATTAAAAGAGATTCTTATTAATTGTATTGTATTTGTGTTCTGTTGCAGCTCTCAAAAAAAAAAAAAAATTAAGCTCTGGGTTAATGTTTGTACGGAGTGCCCTGTATGCATAGCATACACAGTATGCTATTATTATTATTATAATAAAAAAGAAGCGCTAAACCACAGGGGTCATACAGCCACAGTATGCTATGTATACGTACTGTGTATGTTAAGCA
This sequence comes from Cherax destructor, assembly GCA_009830355.1. Lineage (NCBI taxonomy): Eukaryota > Metazoa > Arthropoda > Malacostraca > Decapoda > Parastacidae > Cherax > Cherax destructor. The sequence goes on along the minus strand of WNWK01010426.1, from coordinate 24,439 downwards.
AATTTAAGCTTTTGGCAAGGCAGAGGGTGAGGTGGGGGTGTTGATTTTAGGAGCTCTTTCTGCTGATGGTGAGATAGGTAAAAAAATTATATGTACTTTTATTTTGTTAAGATAATGCAATTTTGAGCTAGCCAGGGAATATTTTATTTAAAAAGTGAAGTAAACTTTGTTCTGCTTACGTCTAACATTCTTTATTTGTAGTAGATCATTAATTATCCAGTTCTGTTGTAGGGAGGTTACTCTAGATTTCAGAAAACACAAAATAATTGCATAATATTTTATTGTCCCTATTGTTTGTACATATATTCTTCATGTTATTTATTGACGGTGGCTTGTGGCCTGGTAGGCAAAGCTCTAGCTTCACACGCTGAGGGTCCGGGTTCGATTCCTGGCAAGAGTGGAAACAATGGGCATGTTTCCTTACACCTGTTGTCCATGTTCACCCATTTTACTGTTAGTCGACTGGTGTGGGTCACATCCTGGGACAAAAATTGACCTAATTTGCCCAAAATTCTCTGCATAACAAGGGGCTTTCTGTACAGCCTCTCCTCACTTAGCGACATACTCGTTTACCGACGACTCGGACTTATGACGGACTCTCTGACCAGTATGCATAGCTAAATAATGTATGTACATATATTAGAGCTGATTTCCTCTATTCTGTATACGTACATTATTACAATATACAGTACACTACTGTATAAACATTTAAAAATATACTAAATATGTTATAAATGGTGCAAGGGTGACATTAATCAAAGATGGTTGACATAAACCCACTACCATTATAGTAGTACTCGTTTAGCGATGAATTCGTTTACCGACGTGGTATTAGGAACGGAACTCCGTCGTTAAGTGAGGAGAGGCTGTATAGTAGTATGCCATTGATGTCAACTAGGCCTGTATACCTTGTACATGTACTTGTAGTAAATAAAGATAATATTATTACATTATTATTATTATTACTCTGTATGGAAAAATGGATGCCAGATAATGTTAGATGTTAAATGAAAGATCACCGGGTAATCAGTGATTTATTCAGCATATTCAGTACTGTATATACAGTGTATTGTATATCGTCTAGAATTGTCCTTTTTCCAGAAAATTAATTTTAGCATTAGATATTTAAGATTAGCTCTTCTGAAGCTACTTTAATCCTTTATCTACAGTCATGACTGTGTCCAAAGTTTGGAAGTTACTGAGGCAGCCAGTTGGAAGGCCCACACCGGAAGACTTCATCTGTGTGGAGGAGCAGCTGCCACCATGTGATGATGGAGGTACAATTGACACATGATAATTAACAGTGATAATTCTTCAGCTATTATCCAAAGTAAATACAGTACCTGTAAGATCTTAAAGACATGCAGAATTTTTGATGCACATGTTTTATTAAGCTTGAATTCAGTGTGAATGTATTTTTTTATTGCTATTTTTTGTAGAGTCTTGTAATCTATTCTAGTAAATACTGCAATAGATATGAAAGTGAAGCCATAGCAGTTAACTTAGGTTCCTTTGTAAATAAGAATTTTTGTTTCCATGCTGCTGGAGTGTGGGCAAGGTAACATTTATAAACAGAATCAGGGAAACTGGTTAGCCAGACTTGAGTCCTAGAGGTGGGAAGTACAGTATCTGCACTATGAAGGATGGGTTGGAGATGCTGCAGTTCAGAGGATTATTTGAATCAATATATCCAAACTTCTAACAGGACAGCTGACACCTAATTGAATTAATGATGGTGAGAAAGTTTCCTTCTTTGAATTACACGACCTTCGTGGGAAACCGCCAATATGGCAAAATACTATCTAATTTAAGATAAATAGCACATACCATTGTCTCAAATATATTTTCAATTGTCAGATGTTATAACTGAAGCTGAATATCTCAGTGTGGACCCCTACATGAGATACAAAGTTCGTCAGATCCCTCTCAACTCCACCATGGTGGGCTCACAAGTTGCCAGGTTAGTTAAGATATACAGTTTAGTTAAGATATACAGTTAATGTTGCAGTGTTAATATATAATATAGTGTTAATATATAATATAATATAGTTAATATAGTGTTAATGTTGCAGTTTTATAACTGTAGTGAAAACACACCTCTGGCAAGACAGTGATGGAGTGAATGATGATGAAAGTTTTTCTTTTTAGGGCCACCCTGCCTTGGTGGGAAATGGCCAATGTGTTAATAAAAAAAAAAAAATACTGTGCACTATACAGTAAAACCTTGGTACTCAAACAGCTCCCTGCTTGAACAATTCAGTATTCGAATGCTTTGTTCGGTAAAAAAAAATCACTTGGTAGTCGACCGTTTGCTCAGCACTTGACCAAACAAACACGACCTGCCAGAACTTCGCTAAAAACTATTTTGCGTTTCTTCGCATTTTTTGGTGGTTTTTTATATTATCTGTATAAATAAGACTCCAGGCAGACATCAACCAAATCTTTAAATGGGCTGCAGAAAACAATATGAAGCTCAGTGATGAAAAATTTCAATTATGTACTCTGATATGGAAAACGTGAGGAAATTAAAACTGTTTCAGAGTATAAAACAAATTCCAACTATACATATAGTGGAACCTCGAGTTTCGTACTCCCTGAGTATCGTACTTTTAGAGTTTCAAACCATTTTTTTCAGCTAAATTTTGTCCCGAGTTTCGCACTGTGCCCCGTGTTTCGTACCACGTACCAGACCTGTCCGCCTGCCTGCGCCTGCTCACCTCCCTGCGCAGGTGTCTTGAGTCAGTCTGGCTTTGTTTATCCTCAAGTGAACATTACCCTCCGTGCTCATCCAAACATTTCACAATATAATTCATTGTGTTTGGTGCTTGTTGATTGAGTGCGACTGTGAAATAAGTCACCATGAGTCCAAAGAAACTTCCTAGTGGCACCCCTTTGGTAAAGAAAGTGAGAAACACCATAGCAGTGAACAAAGAAATACTGTAATACAAAAATATGAGAGTGGTGTGTGACTTGCGGAGCTTGCAAGGATGTTTGGCAAAAGCAAATCAACAATTGCTTCTATCCTGGCGAAGAGAAAAGAAATCAAGGAAGCTGATGTTGCAAAAGGTGTTGACATGTTAACCAAAACTAGATCACAAACGTGGAAAAGGTTGAGAAGTTGTTGCTGGTGTGGATCAACAATAAACATACAGTACATGTATAGCAGGTGATAGTGTTTCGGAGTCGATCATTTGTGAAAAGGCAAGGCAGTTGCATGACGATCTCATAAAGAAAATGCCTGCAACGAGTGCTGATAGTGAATTTAAGGCCAGCAGAGGCTGGTTTGACAGATTTAAGAAGCGTAGTGGCATACACAGTGTGGTAAGGCATGGTGAGGCTGCAAGTTCAGACAAAAGTGCGGCTGAAAAATTCGTAAGTGAATTTAAGGGGTACATAGACACTGAAAAATTCAAACCCCAACAAGTGTTCAATTGTGACGAAACAGGCCTCTTTTGGAAGAAAATGCCAAAGAGGACCTACATCACACAGGAGGAAAAGGCACTGCCAGGACACAAGCCTATGAAAGACAGGCTAACTCTTTTGTTCTGTGCTAACGTTAGTGGGGATTTTAAAGTGAAGCCTTTACTGGTGTATCACTCAGAAAATCCCAGTGTGTTCAAGAAAAACAATGTCATCAAGAATAAATTGTGTGTCTTGTGGAAAGCTAATAATAAGGCATGGGTCACGAGACAAATTTTCAAAGAGTGGGTCCATGAAGTGTTTGACCCCAGTGTGAAAAAATACCTCTTGGAAAATAAATTGCCACTCCAGTGCCTCCTGTTACTGGACAATACTCCTGCTCATCCTCCAAACTTGGTAGACCTATTGTCTAGGGACTTCAGTTTTATAACAGTGAAGTACAGTGGTACCTCAGTTTTCGTACAGCTCCCAACTTTAACAATTATGTAAGTGTATTATTGTAAGTGCTTTCGTAAGTGTATTTTTGGGGGTCTGAAATGGACTAATCTAATTTACATTTGTCCTTATGGGAACAAATTTGTTTGGTAACAGCTCTCGAACAGCATTCTGGAATGAATTATCGACGAAAACCGAGGTACCACTGTACTTGCCTCCTAACACCACTCCTCTCATCCAGCCCATGGACCAGCAGGTCATTTCTAACTTTAAAAAACTCTACACCAAAGCAGTGTTTGAAAAGTGCTTTGAAGTGACCTCAGACACTCAGTTGACCCTAAGAGAGTTCTGGAGGAATCACTTCAATATCTACAACTGCATAAGCTTGGGAGGGAGTGACTTCCAGGACTTTGAACTCTGCTTGGAGATAATTGTTGCCAGAATGTGTCCAAGAGAGGATTTTAACCCTTTGACTGTTTCGGTCGTATATATACGTCTTACGAGCCACTGTTTCGGACGTATCAATACGCCTAAATTCTAGGGGCTTCAAATCAAACGGGAGAAAGCTGGTAGGCCCACATATGAGAGAATGGGTCTGTGTGGTCAGTGTGCGCAGTATAAAAAAAATCCTGCAGCACGCAGTATGTAATGAGAGAAAAAAAACTCTGACCATTTTTTTGGATTAAAACGCCGACTTTGAGGTGTATTTTCGTATAGTATTTATGGTTGTATTCTCTTTTTTATGGTCTCACTTGATAGAATGGACAACATACTACAGAAAGAAAGATGATTTTGATTAGTTTTATGATGAAAACGACCTTGAAATTGAGCTCAAAGTAGGAGAAATGTTCGATTTTTGCAAATGTTCAAGAGTAAACAAATCCCGCCACGCGTCCAATACACATCAATTGGCGAGTCTAATATTCTTTCACAAGTGCACTGATATTATTTATACCATTTTTACAATAATGCAATAGTCTGCATAACGGTAAATCTTCTATTTTTTATGTGAATAAAAAATCAAAATAGAAACCAAAAGTAATATAAGAGGGGCCTAAAGACGTGACTACTGAACAGATAACATCTTATTTTAGTGCCAGGAATGTCTGCATTGTTTATTCTGGACCCTATTTTGAAATTGACAACTTTTTTATTTTCCATGAAATTGGCCAAATTGCCAATTTCTGATCACTTTATTGGGTAGTTGAAATCGATAAATTGGTGGTTTCTTGTACTCAATCGATAGACCAAATGGAGTTCTAAAGAAATATCTATGAGTTTGGTCAACTGGTACAATGGAATTTATCGAAAATAGGGCTCAAAGTCGGCGAAATTGCCGATGCGTATATATTGCTGAGATCACTAACTTCGCGAGAGCGTAATTCCGTGAGTTTTCAATCAAATTTCGAACTTTTGGTGTCTTTACCATCGGGAAACGATTCTCTATCATTTCATAAGAAAAAATAATTTATTTATTTTTTTTAAATTTTGCGACAACAGGAGAGCACTCAGGATTGAGGGTTGCGACAGTCAAAGGGTTAAAGGGTTTGAGGCTGACCCTGACCCTCCCAACCCTCTGCCTGTTGTGGACTGTATTGTGGCATTGGGGAAATCCCTGGGGTTGGAGGTGAGTGGCGAGGATGTGGAAGAGTTGGTGGAGGACCACAGGGAAGAGCTAACCACTGACGAGATGCAAGAGCTTCATCTGGAACAGCATCAGACCACAGTTGAGGAACTTGCTTCACAGGAGGAGGAGGAAGAGGGAGTGAAGGAGTGCTTAAGGACATGTGTGCATAGTGGAATGAGTTGCAAAGTTTTGTGGAGAAATACCACCCTGAGCAAGCTAAAACAAGCCATCTCTGCAACAAGTTCAGTGACAAAACAATGTCCCATTTTAGGGACATCTTAATTAAAGAGGCTCCCGAAACAGAGTACTCTGGACAGTTATTTTGTGTGACATGGGTCCAGTGACTCTCAAGCTGGTCCTAGTGGCATTAAAAGACAAAGAAGGGAAGTAACTTGTTACCTGAAGTCTTTATGGAAGGTGATTTCCCTTCCAAACAATAAGTGCTCCCTCACTTCTCCCTATCTTCCAGATGCCAGCAACAGTCTTCAATAAAGGTAAGTAAATGTTATTTTAGATGTTTATTTAAATGTTTATTTATAAATTTATTACTGTATGTATTTATCTGTGTTGTGTGTATGTAAAACTGTAGTTATTCTTTAAAAAATGTATTTTTGTGAATATTTTTGTGGGTCTGGAACAGATTAATTGGATTTACATTATTTCTTATGGGAAATATTGCTTCGACTTTAGAACATTTCGACTTTAGAACTGGATTAAGTTCGAAACTCGGGGTACCACTGTACACAATAGAGTGAAAAACTAATGTAAAAGACCTGGGAGTGATAATGTCAGAGGATCTCACCTTCAAAGACCACAATATTGTATCAATCGCATTTGCTAGAAAAATGACAGGATAGATAATGAGAACCTTCAAAACTAGGGATACCAAGCCCATGTTTACACTCTTCAGGTCACTTGTTCTATTTATGCTGAAATATTGCTGCACTTTAACAGCACCTTTCAAGGCAGGTGAAATCACTGACCTAGAAAATGTACAGAGAACCTTCACGGCACACAAAACTGTGATAAAACACCTCAGTTACTGGGAACACTTAAAGTTCCTCAACCTGTACTCCTTAGAATGCAGGCGGGAGAGATACATGATTATATACACTTGGAAAATCCTAGAGGGATTAGTACCAAACTTGCACACAAAAATCACTTCCTATGAAAGCAAAAGACTTGGCAGACGATGCAACATCCCCCAATGAAAAGCAGGGGCGCCACTAGCACGATAAGAGGCAACACAATAAGTGTCAGGGGGCCCAAGACTGTTCAACTGCCTCCCAGCATACATAAGGAGAATTACCAATAGACCCCTGGCTGTCTTCGAGAAGGCGCTGGTCAGGCACCTAAAGTCAGTACCTGGCCAGCCGGGCTGTGGTTCGTAGGTCGGTTTGCGTGCAGTCAACAGTAACAGCCTGGTTGATCAGGCCCTGATCAACTATGAGGTATGGTCACAGACCAGGCTGCTGGGGCATTGACCCCTGAAACCTTCTCCAGGTATACTCCAGGTAAGTCACTATGGGGCCTAAGAAGATTAGTGATAACAGCCAACAAAAAAGAAAATTGGGTGGGAAAAATTCGTTCAGTACTCGAACAGAGCGGCACTGGAACAGCCTTCTGGAACGAATTAAGTTTGAGTACCGAGGTTCCACTGTATTTTTCTGAACTACAAATTATTAAATTATATACAGTGGACCCCTGAGTAACGAGCATAATTCATTCCAGAAGCCTGCTCAAGTGCCATTACCGAACGAATTTACTCCCTTAAGGAATAATGTCAAGTAGGTTAGTCTATTTCAGACCCCCAAAAATACACTTACAAAAGCACTTACAATATTATAGTACTTACATAATTGTACGATTTCCGGGGTGCTCGTTACTCAGGGGTCCACTGTAGTTACTTTGCGAATATATTGCAGAATTTATTTTTCTTGAATTCAAATATGTATACAATTGACAGCTGAAGTCCTACATATAGTGCTGCACTGTACATACATACATACATACATGTATGTATGTAATGTATGTAATGTATGTATGTAATGTATGTATGTAATGTATGTAATGTATGTATGTAATGTATGTATGTAATGTATGTATGTAATGTATGTATGTAATGTATGTACTATATAATGTATGTAATGTAATGTACTCACCTATTTGTACTCACTCATTTTTGGTTGCTGGGGTCGAGACATAGCTCCTTGCCCCGCCTCTTCACTGATCGCTACTAGGTCCTCTCTCCCTGCTTCATGAGCTTTATCATACCTCGTCTTAAAACTATGTATGGTTCCTGTCTCCACTATGTCACTTACCAGACTATTCCACTTCTTGACAACTCTATGACTAAAAAATACTTCCTAACATCTCTTTAACTCATCTGAGACTTCATTTTCCAATTGTGACCCCTTGTTTCTATGTTCCATCTCTGGACCATCCTGTCTCTGTCCACCTTGTCAATTCCTTGCAATATTTTACATGCCGTTGTCATGTCTTCCCTAACCCTCCTGTCCTCCAATGTCATCAGGCCGATTTCCCTTAATCTTTCTTCGTAGGACATTTCCCTTAGCTTTGGAACTAGCCTTGTTGCAAACCTTTGCACTTTCTCTAATTTCTTGACGTGCTTGACCAGGTGTGGGTTCCAAACTGGTGCTGCATACTCCAATATGGGCCTGATGTACACGGTGTACAGAGTCTTGAATGATTCCTTACTGAGGAATCGGAATGCTATTCTCATGTTTGCCAAGCGCCCAAATGCTGCACCAGTTATCTGGTTAATGTACACCTCAGGAGATGTGCTCAGTATTATACTCACTCCAAGATCCTTTTCCTAGAGTGAGGTTTGCAGTCTTTGGCCACCTAGCCTATACTCTGCGGTCTTCTTTGCCCTTCCCCAATCTTCATGATTTGCATTTGGCGGGGTTAAATTTGAGGAGCCAGTTGCTGGACCAAACTTCCAGCCTGTCTAGGTCTCTTAGTAGTCCTGCCTGATCCTCATCCAATTTAATTCTCCTCATTAACTTCACATCATCTGCAAATAGGGACACTTCTGAGTCTATCCCTTCCATCATGTCATTCACATATACCAAAAATAGCACTGGTCCCCACTCATCACAGGCGCCCACTCTGATACCTTGTCACATACTATGACTCGTTGCCTCATTGTCAGGTATTCTCTGATCCATTGCAGTGCCCTTCCTGTTATATGTGCCTGATCGTCTAGCTTTTGCATTAATCTCTTGTGAGGAACTGTGTCGAAGGCCTTCTTGCAGTCCAAGAAAATGCAATCTACCCACCCCTCTCTCTCATGTCTTTACTTCCATTACCTTGTCATAAAACTCCAGTAGGTTTGTGACACAGGATTTGTCTTCCATGAATCTGTGCTGATTGTCGTTTACAAAATTGTTCCATTTTAGGTGCTCCACCACTCTCTTCCTGATAATCTTCTCCATGACTTTGCATACTATACACGTCAGTGACACTGGTCTATAGTTTAGTGCCTTGTGTCTGTCTCCTTTCTTAAAATTGGGGACTACATTTGCCATCTTCCATACCTCAGGTAGTTGCCCAGTTTCAATGGATGTGTTGAAAATTGTTGTTAGTGGCACACATGTCTCTGCTCCCTCTCTAAGGACCCACGGAGAGATGTTATCCAGTCCCACTGCCTTTGAGGTATCAAGGTCACTTAGCAGCTTCTTCACCTCCTTCTTGGTTGTGTGTATTTCATCCAATACTTGTTGGTGTATTCCTTGTTGGTATACCCCCCTGTTCTGACTTCCCAGAGTCCTTTGTGTCTCCACTGTAAATACTTCCTTAAATCTCATGTTGAGCTCCTCACATATTTCTTGGTCATTTCTTGTGAGCTCCCCACCTTCCTTCCTCAGCCTGATTACCTGGTCCTTGACTGTTGTCTTCCTCTTGATGTGGCTATACAACAGCTTCGTGTAAGACTTGACTTTCGATGCTATGTCGTTTTCGTACTGTCACTGGACCTCCCTCCTTATCTGTGCATACTCGTTTCTGGCTCTTCGACTAATGTCTTTATTTTCCTGGGTCCTTTGTCTTCTGTACTTTTTCCATTCTCTAGTGCACTTAGTTTTTGCCTTCCTACACCTTTGGGTAAACCAAGGGCGTGTTCTGGTCTTCCCATTATTTCTGTTGCCCTTGGAAACAAACCCTTCCTCTGCCTCCTTGCATTTTGTTGTTATGTAGTTCATCATTTTGTTTACTGAATTTCCTACCAATTCTCTTTCCCACTGAACCTCCTGCAGGAAGTTCCTCATGCCTGTGTAGTCCCTCCTCTTTTAGTTTGGCTTTTCCCATCCTACTCCTGTCACCCTCTCCACTTGTAACTCTACTATGTATTCAAAGCTCAGAACCACATGATCACTAGCTCCAAGGGGCCTTTCATATGTGATGTCCTCAATGTCCGATCTACTCAGGGTGAACACGAAGGTCCAGTCTTGCTGGTTCATCCTTCCCTCTCTCTCTTTGGTAGTGTCCCTAACATGTTGATGCATAAGGTTTTCCAGTACCTCATCCATCATCTTGGCTCTCCATGTTTCAGGACCCCCATGTGGCTCCAGGTTTTCCCAATCAATCTCCCTGTGATTGAAATCGCCCATAAATAGTAACTTTGCTCTACCCGTGTGAGCTCTTCTGGCCACCTCAGCTAGTGTGTCCACCATTGCTCTGTTGCTCTCTTGATATTCTTCCCTTGGCCTCTTGCAGTTCTGTGGCGGGTTGTACATCACTGCAATGACTACCTTATGTCCCCTAGACTGAATTGTACCTACTGTGTAGTCCCTTTTGCCCATTTCATCCATTCCTTCCATTTCCTCAAATCTCCATATGTATATATGTATGTAATGTATGTATGCATGCATGCATGTAAAGAAGTCATAGTTTGCTATAAAAAAAAGGTCACTAGACTTTTGTATTGCTTTTACATTACTTGCAGTTGAAAAATAGCAGCACAATGAACAGACCAGTGCATGTATAAATGTTGAGCTGTACTGTTTTGTTAAGTTTAGTGAAATTGGCTTTCTCTGCCTAAGGAAATTGAATATCTGAAACAATATCCATGTTTTATACAGTATCAAAGATGCTTTAATGTAATATTTTTGTGTTTTTTGTTACTGTCTGTTGTTCTACGAATGTAAGGATATTGTTACTGACTAATTATATTTTTTCATACATTTGCAGGGTGATTGAGAGCAAAAATCCTCAATGGCCAGTTGGATCTTTAATGGTGCATTACCAGGGTTGGCGGACACACACACATCTGTCTTCCAAATTTCTACAAACTAAAGATAATAATGTCAGTCCATTGCCAGATATGGGGAACTTACCGAAAAGTCTTGGTATTGGTATTATAGGCATGCCAGGGTAAGTGTGAATTTGAAGTTATATAATGTATTACATACATGAAAGAGGGGTGGAGACATGTTGCAGTTTTTGAACTGTAGTATCGGCACACCTCTGGTAAGACACTGATGGAGTGAGTGATGATGAAAGTTTTTCTTCCTTTTTGGGTCACCCTGCTTTGGTGGGAAACGGCTGCTTTAAAAAATTTTTTAACATGTCGGCCACTTCCCACCGAGGCAGGGTGACCCGAAAAGAAAAAGAAAAACTTTCATCATCATTCAACACTTTCACCATCATTCATACATAATCACTGTCTTTGCAGAGGTGCTCAGATACGACAGTTTAAATATCACTCCAAATAGTCAATATCCCAAACCCCTCCTTTGAAGTGCAGGCATTGTACTTCCCATTTCCAGGATTCGAGTCTGGCTAACCGGTTTCCCTGAATCCCTTCACAAAATATTACCCTGCTCACACCCCAACAGCTCGTCAGGTTCCAAAAACCATTCGTCTCCATTCACTCCTATCTAACACGCTCATGCATGCTTGCTGGAAGTGCAAGCCCTTTGCCCACAAAACCTCCCTTACCCCCTCCCTCCAACCTTTCCTAGGATGACCCCCTACACTGCCTTCCTTCCCTTACAGATTTATATGCTCTCCAAGTTATTCTATTTTGTTCCTTTCTCTCTAAATGACCAAACCACCTCAACTACCCCTCTTCAGCCCTCTGGCTAATACTTTTAGTAAATCCACATCTCCTAATTACCACACTACGAATTTATTTATTATTTATTATTTTTTTTTTTTTTTTAACACATCGGCCGATTCCCACCAAGGCAGGGTGGCCCGAAAAAGAAAAACTTTCATCATCATTCACTCCATCACTGTCTTGCCAGAAGGGTGCTTTACACTACAGTTATAAAACTGCAACATTTACACCCCTCCTTCAGAGTGCCGGCACTGTACTTCCCATCTCCAGAACTCAAGTCCGGCCTGCCGGTTTCCCTGAATCCCTTCATAAATGTTACTTTGCTCACACTCCAACAGCACGTCAAGTATTAAAAACCATATGCCTCCATTCACTCCTATCAAATACGCTCACACATGCTTGCTGGAAATCCAAGCCCTCGCACACAAAACTTCCTTTACCCCTCCCTCCAACCTTTCCTAGGCCGACCCTACCCGCCTTCCCTCCACTACAGATTTATACACTCTCGAAGTCACTCTGTCTCGTTCCATTCTCTCTACATGTCCAAACCACCTCAACAACCCCTCCTCAGCTCTCTGGACAATCGTTTTGGTGATCCCGCACCTCCTCCTAATTTCCAAACTCCGAATTCTCTGCATTATATTCACACCACACATTGACCTCAGACATGACATCTCCACTGCCTCCAGCCTTCTCCTCGTTGCAACATTCATCACCCATGCTTCACACCCATATAAGAGCGTTGGTATAACTATACTCTCATACATTCCCTCTTTACTTCCATGGACAAGGTTCTTTGTCCTCTCCCTCATCAATTCTATGATTCACCTCATCCTTCATAGACCCATCCGCCGACATGTCCACTCCCAAATATCTGAATACATTCACCTCCTCCATACTCTCTCCCTCCAATCTGATATCCAATCTTTCGTCACCTATTCTTTTTGTTATCCTCATCACCTTACTCTTTCCTATATTCACTTTCAATTTTCTTCTTTTACACACCTACCAAATTCATCCACCAACCTCTGCAGCTTCTCTTCAGAATCTCCCAAAGCACAGTGTCATCAGCAAAAAGCAACTGTGACAACTCCCACTTTGTATTTGCTTCTTTATCTTTTAGCAACACCTCTTGCCAAGACCCTCGCATTCACTTCTCTTACAACCCCATCTATAAATTTATTGAACAACCACGGTGACATCACACATCCTTGTCTAAGGCCCACTTTTACTGGGAAATAGTCCCCTTCCCTCCTACACACTCTAACCTGAGCCTCACTATCCTCATAAAAACTCTTCACTGCTTTCAGTAACCTTCCTCCTATTCCATACACCTGCAACATCTGCCACATTGCCCCCCTATCTACCCTATCATACGCCTTTTCCAAATCCATAAATGCCACAAAAACATCTTTACCCTTATCCAAATACTGTTCACCTATATGTTTCACTGTAAACACTTGGTCTACACACCCCCTACCTTTCCTAAAGCCCCTTGTTCATCTGCTATCCTGCTTTCTGTTTTACTCTTAATTCTTTCAATAATAACTCTACCATACACTTTACCAGGTACACTCAACAGACTTATTCCCCTATAATTTTTGCACTCTCTTTTGTCCCTTTGCCTTTATACAAAGGAACAATACACGCTCTCTGCCAATCCCTAGGTGCCTTACCCTCTTCCATACATTTATTAAATAATAGCACCAACCACTCCAAAATTATATCCCCACCTGCTTTTAACATTTCTATCTTTATCCCATCAATCCCAGCTGCCTTACCCCCTTTCATTCTACCCACTGCCTCACGAACTTCCCCTACACCCACAACTGGCTCTTCCACACTCCTACAAGATGTTATTCCTCCTTGCCCTACACACGAAATCACAGCTTCCCTGTCTTCATCAACATTTAACAAATCCTCAAAATATTCTCTCCATCTTCCCGATACCTCTAACTCTCCATTTAATAACTCTCCTCTCCTATTTTTAACTGTCAAATCCATTTGTTCTCTAGGCTTCCTCAACTTATTAATCTCATTCCAAAACTTTTTCTTATTTTCAACAAAATTTGCTGATAACATCTCACCCACTCTCTCATCTGCTCTCTTTTTACATTGCTTCACCACTCTTTTAACCTCTCTTTTCTCTCCATATACTCTTCCCTCCTTGCATCACTTCTACTTTGTAAAAACCTCTCATATGCTAACTTTTTCTCCTTACTACTCTCTTTACATCATCATTCCACCAATCGCTCCTCTTCCCTCCGCACCCACTCGCCTGTAACCACAAACTTCTGCTGAACACTCTAACACTACATTTTTAAATCTACCCCATACATTTTCGACCCCATTGCCTACACTCTCACTAGCCCATCTATCCTCCAATAGTTGTTTATATCTTACCCTAACTGCCTCCTCTTTTAGTTTATAAACCTTCACCTCTCTTTTACTTACTGATTCTATTTTCCTTGTATCCCATCTACCTTTTACTCCACTGTAGCTATAACTAAAAAGTGATCTGATATATCTGTAGCCCCTCTATAAACATGTACATCCTGAAGTCTACTCAACAGTCTTTTATCTACCAATACATAGTCCAACAAACTACTGTCATTACGCCCTACATCATATCTTGTATACTTATTTATCCTCTTTTTCTTAAAATATGTATTACCTATAACTAAACCCCTTTCTATACAAAGTTCAATCAAAGGGCTCCCATTATCATTTACACCTGGCACCCCAAACTTACCTACTACACCCTCTCTGCATGTTTCTCCCACTTTAGCATTTAGGTCCCTACCACAATTACTCTCTCATTTGGTTCAAAAGTTCCTATACATTAGCTTAACATCTCCCAAAATCTCTCTCTCTCCTCTACACTCCTCTCTTCTCCAGGTGCATACACGCTTATTATGACCCACTTTTCGCATCCGACCCTTATTTTAATCCACATAATCCTTGAATTTACACATTTATATTCCCTCTTTTCCTTCCATAACTGATCCTTCAACATTATTGCTACCCCTTCCTTAGCTCTAACTCTCTCAGATACTCTGACTTAATCCCATTTATTTCTCCCCACTGAAACTCGCCTACCCCCTTCAGCTTTGTTTCGCTTAGGGCCAGGACATCCAACTTCTTTTCATTCATAACATCGGCAATCATCTCTTTCTTATCATCCGCACTACATCCACGCACATTCAGACAACCCAATTTTATAAAGTTTTTCTTCTTCTCGTTTTTAGTAGATTTGTACAGGAGAAGGGGTTACTAGCCCATTGCTCCCGGCATCTTAGTCGCCTCATACGACACGCATGGCTTACGGAGGAAAAATTCTTTTTCCCCTTCCCCATGGACAATAGAGAAAATAAAAAGAACAAGAGCTATTAAGAAAAGAAGAAAAACCTAGATGTGTGTATGTATATATATGCATGTGTATGCCAGTGTAGTGTGACCTAAAGTGTAAGTAGAAGTAGCTAGATATACCTGTTATCCAGCGTGTTTATGAGACAGAAAAAAGACACCAGCAATCCTACCATCATGTAAAACAGTTTCAGGTCTCTGCATAATATTTACACCACACATTGCCCTTATACATGACATCTCCACTACCTGCAGCCTCCTCCTTGCTACAGCATTTACAACCCATTCTTCACACCCATATAAAAGTGTTGATACCACTATACTCAAATACATTCCCTTCTTTGCCTCCTTGGATTACGTTTTTTGTCTCCACAGATACCTCAAAGCACCGCTCACCTTTTTTTCTTCAATTCTATGGTTAACCTCATCCTTCATAAACCCATCTGCTGACAAGTCAACTCCCAAATATCTGAACACGTTCATTTCTTTCATACTCCCTCCCTCCACTGTGTTATGCAAGTTTTCTTTATCTAAATTGTATGATACCCTCATCACCTTACTCTTATCTATGTTCACTTTCAGCTTTCTACCTTTGCACACCCTCCCAAACTCATCCACTAACCTTTGCAACTTGTATTTAGAATCTCCCAAAAGCACAGTATCATCAGCAAAAAGTAACTGTGTGAACTCCCATTTTGTATTTGATTCCCCATAATTTAATCCCACCCCTCTTTCCAACACCCTAGCATTTACTTTTTACAACCCCATCTATAAATATGTTAAACAACCATGGTGACATTACACATCCCTGTCAAAGACCTATTTTTAATGGGAAGTAATCTCCCTCTCCCCTACGCACGTTAACCTGAGCCTCACTATACTTATAAAAGCTTTTTACAGCATTTAGTAACTTACCACCTATTCCATACACTTGCAACATCTGCCACATTGCTTCCCTATAATATGCCAATAAACTGGAAATAAGAATTGGATGATTATGGATTTTAGCCATTACATAAGTTGTTTCTTCTTCAGAAATGATCTTTACATCTTTGAGTCTTTACAGAAGGAGTCTAGTTGAATAATTCCTAATATGTAACATCCCTAATCTGATTCTTAACCCAGACTTTATTTCTGTAGAGGCTTGTTATTCCAAGTATGTATTTGAGTCTTCTAATCTTAAGAATGTGGCTTAACTGCCTTTAGTGTCTAGTTTTAGACTGACTTGATCTTACTATGTACAGTGGTCCCTCGGTTTTCGTGCATCTCCAAACTCAAACATTTATGTGAGTGTATTTTCGTAAGTGCTGTTGCAAGTGTATTTTTGGGGATCTGAAATAGACTAACCTACGTGACATTATTTCTTAAGGAAGTAAATTCGTTCGGTAATGGCACTTGAGCAGCATTCTGGAATGAATTTTCGGCGAAAACCGAGGGACCACTGTACTGGCTTTCAGTTTTCCTACTCATCATTTAATAATGGTACAGGATATACCATATTAATTTGTTTCAGCAATGATATTGTGACTTCTATTTTTAAGGCATGTATTTACCATATGCAGTAAAATGAGTTAAGGGAAAGTTTCAGAATTATAGTGGACCCTCGATTTTCGTACAGCTCCCAACTCGAACAATTATGTAAGTGTATTTTTGTAAGTGGTTTTGTAAGTGTATTTTTGGGGGTCTGAAATGACTTATCTAATTTACATTCATCCTTATGGGAACAAATTCGTTCGGTAACAGCACTCGAACAGCATTCTGGAATGAATTATCAATGAAAACCGAGGGTCCACTGTACACTGTTACTAGTCATTTTACATAAAATTCAGTATTGTTAATTGATGAATATCCCAGCCAATAGTACCTACATTTTACGTAAGTTTTCCTGAAAGAAGTTTCATTTTTAGTAGAGGGGAGATCCTGGGAAGAATGGTTTATCAAAGACAAATAGTGCTCTAATTCTTAACATAAATTTTTTCTTGTTGTTGTTCTTGATTTGCTGGTCTTAATTTACTTGCACATACAGTGAACCCTTGCTATTCGAACACTCCAAACTCGCCCTTTTTTAATATCTTTATTTACTACCTGTACATGTACAAGGTATACAGACCATAGCTGACATCAATGACATACTACTATATAGAAAGCCACTTGTTATGCTGAGCATTTCGGGCAGATTAGGTCAGTGTCCTAGGATGCGACTCACACCAGTCGACTAACACCCAGGTACCCATTTTACTGATGGGGAACATAGACAGCAGGTGTAAAGAAACACGCCCAATGTTTCTGCCCTGGCTGGGAATCGAACCCAGACCCTCGCCGTGTGAAGCAAGAGCTTTAGCCACCAGACCAGCCAGTTTATTATTGTAAGTGCTTTTATAAGTGTATTTTTGGGGTCTGAAATGGACTAATCTAATTTACATAATTCCTTATGGGAATAAATTCGTTTGGTAACAGCACTTGAACAGCATTCTGGAATGAAGAATTTTCGAATAGTGAGGGTCCACTGTACTTGTACTTTAAAATAGCATACATTTGCTTGAAGATATGAGGAAATAAGTTTCAATTAACAAGACCATGGATGAGTTTCTCTGCACTGTTAGCAGTCTAAAAGAATTTTTTAACTTTTGCCATCTCATAAAATTCCTCTCATACTCTTTACATACGTATTAGAGTCAAAATTTTACCATTTTTTTCTGTTTGTATCTGTGATGTCTTGTTCCTGCTAAGAAATTTCCTCAGTTAGAACAGTGTGAACTGTTTTCTAGTGGAGAGGAATTTGGAATACAGTGTACCCCCGGTTTTCGTAATTAATTCGTTCCAGAATGCTGTTCAAGTGCCGTTACCAAACGAATTTGTTCCCATTAGGAATACATAATGTACATTAGATTTGTGTTGTGGGGTTCTTTTCATAGATTTGGTAATATTAACAGACGATGAGCTTGGGTTTTGGTAGCGTTTAATGAGGCGTTGGATATATGGGAGCTGAGAGCCTATGCCTGTGTGTCTGTCCTGCACTGAGTCTCGATGGTAACTGAACACTAGGCCGCCTGGCGCTGAGGCATTCAAAAGGCAGGCCTATCATTGGCTGATGCCAGATCACATGGGCAGAGGTTGGAAATCACGTGAACAGCCGTGATGCAGCCGTTATAAGTACAACCCGTACAGCTCGGGCATGCTACGTATGGCGTCTCGACATACAACTACACAAACTAAGGACAACAGGCAACAACTTTCAGCTGATTCTATACAATGTCAAAGTACACAACAGTTAACATTATACTTCACATGGATATTATCGTGACGGAACAATCTACATTACTATATGATGCATCTTGATACTTGGGAATTAATTAAATGAGCTCATTCAAGAATATCATGATAAAAGAGATAAAAAAAATTAATTTGTTCGATCGAACTGTCTTCATGTGATCTACGAATTCTGAGGAAATAAATTACAAGAAGATAGTGATTAACAGACAAGGTAGATCTGGTGCACTCAAATCTATACTGTTAATTCTCAGAACTCGGAGAGAACGTGAACACACAAAAAAAAATTTGAGTGATACTAAGTAGATATTATAACACACAGTTAAACGCTTACTACATATTTATCTATACAGGTTATTTACATTTAACCCCAACTCTGCTAGGGTGAGATTGATATAGGCTGTATAATTATCATCTCTGGGTGGATCAAACTCTGTTACAATAGGTAACTCAACTTCTGATTGAGGAGGATCTACACTGGTATCTACAAATGATACTTGAGGATTAATTAACACTTGTCGGTAATGCGTAGGGAATAACGACATTCAGGTATAACTTCATCCCAGGTTACACTATTGGGATTGATGGTAGCACATCAAGGACTTTCTTATTCGTTCTTTCTGCTAACCCATTGCTGGCAGGATGGTGTGGAACAATGGTAGATTGTGAAATCTTGTATAGTGTACACAAATTTTCTAGGATCTCATTACAAAATTCACCTCCATTATCTGTTATGAGGGACTTAGGAGTGGTATGTCTGCAGATTATACGTTCCTTGAATACTTTTGCTACTGTCCCGGCAGTCTTATCTGGGATAGGAACTCACAAAATCTGGTAAAGTGATCGACCATCACACACAGATGTTTGTTTCCACTGAGGGAACATTGGAAGTTGGTCAACAGATCTAGTGCAACTCTTTCCCATGGCTCACTAGAAGTAGGAAAGATCTGGATTGGATTAGGACCTGTGACATACTCAGTAATATCGGTAGACATACGAGGCCAAAAGTATTTCAATCTGGCTTGTTTCACAGAACGATCCATACCAGGATGTGCAACATCTGGTACATCGTGAACTAGCTGCAAGGCTACTTTCACTAGTGACTGTGGAATTACTAATTGGTATACTCTTCTACTAGGATTACCCAACTCGGTAGTGCGATACAGTAATTCTTGGTTCATGACAGTCACTAATGGGTGCTGGTTGCTTCACAGAGAGAATAAGATCTTTCTGGAGCAGGAATCGAACCACACCAGACCACAAGGGTCTCGTCTTTGAGCAGTCTCCACATCCTCAGCACTAAATAGAGGATCGGCAGTTACTACACTGATATGCGCGACAAAGCATCAGCAACTACATTGATTTGCGTAACTGTATAATTGCGTTCAGCCTTAGTAAGGACTCGGCTAGCAAATGCAAATAATCTCTTAAACTGAGTTTTCTTTATTCACTAAGAACTGGGAACACTTTCCTACTGGAGGAATGAACGGCACGGTGGAGTGGAAGGACTCTCCCGGGTGAAATAGATAGCTCAATAACACAAAGTATGAGCAAAGGAGAATGGCTCTCACTATCTCTTACTGCAGGTAATAATTACTCGACACACGACACTTTACTCTGCAAAGGACTTACTGTCAACTGGAAAGAACACTATCTGGAACACGAGGGACAACAACTGGCACTCTAGTGAATACACTAGCAACAGAAACGGCTTTCTGCAATTGCTTTTGCATCAGCGAGAGATGCTATAACTCATTCAAGTAGTCTTTCTTCAACAAAGCGTCCCCTGGAGAGGAACTACTACTTGAACTAGCAACATTGCAGGATAGACTCAGTACTCAAGGCGGTCCGGGATACCTCCGGCACCCTAGGCATCTGAACGCTATCTTGCATGCAAGATATTGTAGGGACTGAATTCCAGACAGGAGTGACAGTAATACTAGTTTCTTGACCGCTCGGCTACGTTAATACATAATGCACAAAGCTATCAGGCCTGAATTTGAACTTCACATTCCGCAGAACTGTTATAACTCTCTGATACAAGCTGTGAGAACAAACACATTGCTCAAAAGCTAGATACTGTCTTTCAGTCGGTAAGGAACTATCAGGATCACGAAGAAAACTATAGTATTGACTCTGTGGCTGGGTAGGTCTAGCATTCGGTAAATGACTATCATGAATTTCAGCAAGGGCATTTGGAACATTAGAGCACTGAATGCCGTCATTAGCTACACTACTGTAAGGTAAGTGAGACATACTTGCAATGAAAATTGCACAAAGACTAATTCAGGTAAAAAAAATGAGAATGGTAAAATATTCACAGTACACAATTAGTTAAAATGGAAAGTAAGAAGTCATTGAATTAGATGCAGAAAAGGGGTTAAAACAACTAATGTACACTGCATAAGAAGGTAAAACTCACTGATTTTTGACTGTAAAATTTAAGGAATTACTTTACAAATTGCAATAAAAGGCAATATGAATACTGTATGGATTAACTGCAAGTGATCTCTCTCTACTGGAATTTAAACACAAGTACTAGAAGAGAAATAATAAATCAATGCAAAGTGGAAATACAATAAAAATTGTATTCAACTGGAAAAAATACTAGAAAACAAATTTTCTTAAGAGAAAATGACACTAGAATTTAATATACATTGCTGGCTGAAGAATTAACTATGATGCTGACAACTTGCATTGAATTATTAGTATTTTTCAGGATAACACTGAGTAAAATGGAATAAATACACAAAACTGTATGCAAAAATAACAAGAACAAGTAATCACTACTGGAGAATAATTTTAAAGTGTAATCAATGTATGGTATTGTATAAACAATTTACTGCATCAATTAAAAATCAATGTTGCACTGGGCACAAGGAGAATGAACACTTTAACTCTTAGTTCACTTAAGAAAACTAATGAAAATGAGTATAATGAATATTACTTTACTTTACATATGAATATTAAGAGTGAATTTGTTCAAGGAATATTGATAAGATCAACACAAAGACAATAATACACAAACTGAAATAAAGGTTAAAAAAACTTACAGTTTTGCAGGAGAATACACAACACAACAAGATTCAGTCAGTGAATGTGATAGTTTATGCAATAAGATCTTGCATGTAAAAATATATATATATAGAGATAGTTCTTGCTGCTTCAGACAAAATATATTCAATGAACAGATTCTGCAAAATTTAAAAAAATGAGGCACAGGTTGACACAAAAATATAAATTGTCTGTTGAACTAAAACATATGAGATACTGGCACAAAAATTAATGGAACACAGGAAAATGAAATATGCAACTAGGAACACTGGGGCATAAACAATAAGGAACTATGCACAGACACTGCTTAAAAACACAAGGGAATGCACTGGGAGAAAAATGAAAGACAGGGAATTAATAATGCACAACACTGGAATAATAATGAAATAAATCAAATACTGCACTCAAGGACAAGAAAATTTATACACAAGTACTTACTGCATGTGTACGAGTTTACACAAGGAACATAGATATAAAATGAGACACGGAATACATGAAAAAAACTGTAACAGATTATATACATGAATTTGCAACTGAAAACACAGGTCTTTAAATGTCACTAAGAAAATTCACTGCTTAAATGTCTCACACACACGAATGTCTATAATAGAATAGAGTCTAATGATGAATGAACGACGAGTGTAGGTGGAGAGAATATATTCCTGGTCGTTGACTGCTGAGTCTTGTAGAAATGCGCTTTCACCGAAGAACTCACACAGCAAGCTTTTACGTTGGCGCTCTGGGATGAAGGAAGACACTCTCGACTTGCTATGTGAGCCAGAAACAATGCTGCTGGTACCCCAGATAGGGTAGAAAATACCACAAAGTATTGGCTGGTAGAGGGTAGTGTGAGCAGGTGGTATCTTTGTTTACACCAGCGCGGGTGGTGAGTGGCGCGCGCGTGGATGACGTCACTGCTGCCTGACCGGCTGGCGGTGGGCGATGACGTCACGGGGTCCGGCCAGTACACTAGTTCTCACGGCCTTGGGACTACTAACCCAGGTGGCTTTTTGCACAATAAGCCACAGGAATGGTGAATATCACTCTGACAAGCGTCCAACTTGTAGCACAGAGCGATTGGAGACAATACTGCAAGGAACTGGCTTGCTGAAGAAACGACTGGCTTACTTGTATAACTGGCTTTCCTGAAGAAGCTGGCTTAGCTCTCTGGACTATGAACCTGAATTCTCTTACTTGCACACAGCAGTGAAATGCAGGATGGATGACAAGAGACAGACTGGATGACTGCAGGCTTGGCTTAGGCTCTTCCCATAAACTGGCTTACTTGTTGGCTTAATTGCAAAACCCAGATCAACTCTTCGGAGGTTTACTTGCAATTAGAAGCCAGAAGACTGGAGACACTGCTTCAGAAGAGTCTTGGATGACGACACGGGTGAGGGGAAGGTGAGTCGCTGGCGACGGTTGATATTGACGCTGGAGGCACTGAACACCGGCTCTTCCTCTTCTCGTTAAATCTGCTCAGATTACACAAAATCTAGGCCCACAAGCTGTCACCATTTGTGTTGTGGGGTTCTTTTCATAGATTTGGTAATATTAACAGACGATGAGCTTGGGTTTTGGTAGCGTTTAATGAGGCGTTGGATATATGGGAGCTGAGAGCCTATGCCTGTGTGTCTGTCCTGCACTGAGTCTCGATGGTAACTGAACACTAGGCCGCCTGGCGCTGAGGCATTCAAAAGGCAGGCCTATCATTGGCTGATGCCAGATCACATGGACAGAGGTTGGAAATCACGTGAACAGCCGTGATGCAGCCGTTATAAGTACAACCCGTACAGATTAGTCCGTTTAGATTCCAAAAAATACACTTACAAAAGCACTTACAAAAATACACTTACAAAAGCACTTACAAAAATACACTTACAAAAGCACTTACAAAAATACACATACATAATTGTTCGAGTTTGGAGCAGTACGAAAACCGGGGGTCCACTGTATATTACAGTGTATATTACAGTGGACCCCGGTTTATACTGCTCCAAACTCAACAATTATGTAAGTGTATTTTTGGAGTCTAAAAGGACTAATCTAATTTACATTATTTCTTATGGGAACAAATTCGTTCGGTAACAGCACTCGAACAGCATTCTGGAACGAATTATGGCCGTTAACCGGGGGTCCACTGTATATTGTCGTGTGCTGTTAATGTGAGCAAAGTAATATTTATGAAGAGATTCAGGAAACCAGTAAACCGGACTTGAGTCTTGGAGGTGGGAAATAGTGTCTGCACTCTGAAGAAGGGGTGTGATGTTACAGTTCAGAGAGTTATTGGAATTATGATTATCTGAGAACTTCTGGCAAGACAACTATAATTGAATAAATAATGGTGAATATGATGCCCATTTATCGGAATATCCTGCTATGGTGGGAGATGGCTGGTGTGTTAAAATAATAATAATTGCAATAATAGGTGATAATAACAATACATATCCTAGGTAGTAGGTTGGTAGACAGCAACCGCCCAGGGAGTACTACCGTCCTGCCAAGTGAGTGTAAACGAAAGCCTGTAATTGTTTTACATGATGGTAGGATTGCTGGTGTCTCTTTTCTGTCTCATAAACATGCAAGATTTCAGGTACATCTTGCTACTTCTACTTACACTTAGGTCACACTACACATTCATGTACAAGCATATATATACACACCCCCTCTGGGTTTTCTTCTATTTTCTTACTAGTTCTTGTTCTTATTTCCTCTTATCTCCATGGGGAAGTGGAACAGAATTCTTCCTCCGTAAGCCATGCGTGTCGTAGAGGCGACTAAAATGCCGGGAGCAAGGGGCTAGTAACCCCTTCTCCTGTATATATTACTAAATGTAAAAGGAGAAACTTTCGTTTTTCCTTTTGGGCCACCCGCTTCGGTGGGAAACGGTCGACGTGTTGAAAGAAGAAGAAACAATACATATGAGAAAGCAACAACTGGCTGCAGTGAGAAACTATATATTGGAAGAATGGGAATTGCCTCAGTAGATACATGTACCTAAGAAGGAAGAAACAGGAAATGAAAGTCAGGCATTAATAAAGCAAAGAAAGACAAGGAAAGCAAAACAGTATTTGATGAAGAGCCACCATGGTTGTGTATACTTTGTTGCAGATCATCCAGTGGTACTGCTGTGTCGGTAGAGCTGAAGAAATATTGATTAGTGAGTACACACACAAAGGGCAGCC